>MDKI01276820.1:0-18782 GCA_005239505.1 Nicotiana paniculata
TCTTTTTAATGCTGCTGATTCTTGGCTAAAGCAACTTAACTTTAACCACCAAGATTTCAAATTATTCACCTCAAATTCCTATATGGACAATGTCTTCCTATATTGAGCTTATTTGAAGCCAATGTCATATTATATTTTTTATTTGGTGTTGTATTATCATTTGAGAACTTATTTTTATTGTAACAGTTTTTACTCGATAATGTGAAAAATTGTGTTATTTGTATCCTTTTTTTTTGTATGAGAATTGGTTTATTGCTCTTAAAAATATTTGATTGTTTGATATTGTACTTATATGTAATATCTTACCTAGACCTTTGGAGAGTATAACAGAGTTTCTTTGCTGCAATATATTCAGGACTTAAAAGACTTTTCCTTGTTTAATTGTATTGACTTAGATGACAACTCGTTATATTTGTTAAATATGTAAATTTTACTTCTAAAAGTATAACGAGTCAATGTCTGATTTTATATGAAAAATTAGATGATTTGGCACTCAAAGTCCAAACGTCATTCTTTTTCCTAGTTTATTTTTTCCACTCTGTGCATTTTCATAAAGAAAGAAAAAAGTATTGAATTTGGCTATATAAACTTAAGTATTTTGGGAGATAAGTGTTCTACCTTGAAAGCAAACAAGACATCAAATACAAAACTTATTAATCTCTAGATAAGTTGATAAAAGATCATCCTGTACAAAAAGTTTTTTTTTTGGGCCGATAAACTTTCATTTCATGGTTAAATTGACATGATTATTAGAAAAAAAAAGGAAATTACATGATCTAAAATATTTTATTTATGTTTAAACTATCCGAATTTGATAGTAGACCATAAATGATATATATGGTCTGTGATGACCCAAGGGGTCATTCTATGAATTTAGACTCCGTTCTAGGCTTAAGAGCGCTAAAAAGATTAATTTTAAATACCTCAATTTGCGTGCGCAGTTCGGGCGTGAAACGGGAAAGCTTTTATATGAAGATATGAGAAATAGTAATTTCTAGAGTTAAAATTTCATAAAAGTTTACTCTGGTCAATATTTTGAGAAAACGAACCCAGATCCGTGTTTCGACGATCCCGGGAGGTCTTCAGTAAAATATAGAACTTGGGCGTATGCCCAGAATTGAATTCCGAGGTCCCAAGCCTTAGAAATAAATTTTTGAAAGAAATTGTTTTGATGAATTATTAATGAAATAAAGAAATGAATTAACGTTTGAAACTGTTGGTATCAGGCCCATATTTTGGTTTCGAAGCTCGATACAGGTTTGTTATGATATTTAAGCCTTGTCTGTGAATTTTGGTGAGAATCGTTTATTTGACCAGATTCGGACGTCCGGTTGATAAAGAGTGAACTTTAAGTGTTCTTGAGAAAAATAATGAGTTTTGAGGTTTAATTATAGTTTTACATGTTATTTTCATGATTTGACTGTACGAGCAAGTCCGTATGATACTTTTAGACTTGGGTGCATGTTTAGTTTAGATCCCCGAGGGCTCGGGTGAGTTTCAAATAGGTTTGGCTTGTGTTGCGCTCGTTCTTTCTTATGTTTCGACGTCGTTTCTTCAAGTATAAATGATTTCATATTGAACAAATGAGCTCATATTTCTTTTTTGAATGAAGTATTAGATCCGTATCATAATTACGGACTCGTAGAAAAAAGAATCATCGAATTTGGACATCGTATGAGGATTTTATGGTCATTTTACTAAGGTTGCCAGATTTTTCAGGTTAATTACGAAATTGCTACTGACGGCGTATTAAAAATCAGCACTATTTGCAAATATTAAAACCTACATATCTCCTTCATTATAAGGTCAAATTGAGTGATTCAAAAGTCTAACTTGATTAGAATTTCACAAGAAATCCATTGGAGGCATAAAAATCGAGTTTGGGGATTGTTTGGAACAATAAACGAGGCAGAATAGCTGGCAGAAAAATATATATAAAAGGGGGAGACTTTTCTTTTTCAAAATTTCGAACCTCGCAGCCCTAGGAACAAATTTCTTTACCAAATATCATCCCCAAGTCATAGGTAATCAATTCTAAAATTTACTTTTCAATTACTCTTGTTTTTCATCACTTTTAAATCAAAAACTAAGAATTTTCATGGTAAAAATTGAGGGTTCGGGTAGAATTACGAAATTTTATAAAAATCAAATTTTTACCTCAAATTGAGGTCGGATTTTGAAACTAATTGTATATTTAGATTCGTGGGTGAATGGGTAAACGTAATTTGGTCCGAACCTCGAGTTTAGACCAAGCGGGCCCGGGGTTGGGTTTTTACCTTTTTTTTTGGGAAAACGTAGGAAAAATTATAATTTTCAGTGAAGTTAGTTCCTTTAGAATTAATTAATGATATTAAGTTAATTATTGTTAGATTCGAGTGTATTGGAGGTGAATTCAAAGGGAAAAGCTATAATTGAGCAGTGAGTGGCCTGCGATTTTGAGGTAAGTATTTGGTCTAACTTTGGCTTGAGGAAATAAGACTCCCCAATTGTTTGCTATGTGAAATGCATGGGCGTGGTGTATAGGTGTGGTGACGAGTATCCATGCACCACCCAAATTAATTGTTAAACATGATTCCCCTTCCCGTTTCCAACTTAATTGATTATTATCCTAATTTTTATATGTTCATTATTGCTTCTATGACTATTTGGCCTTGTTGATATGTTGGATATTGTTGTGATTATTTGGAAAGAGTTTTGGTTGTTTGGACTGGTTTCCTTGTGATATGTATAACGGTTGAGAGGTTTGGTATTATTTTTATGAATTATATATATATATATATATATATATATCTGATGGTTTCATTTTGATAATACTGAGGAAGTTGTGAGAAATGCAGTCTAACTGTTTCGTAATTGTTGTTGTAAGTGTGTTAAAAATGTTGGTTGTTCTCTTGAGTTATCTTAGTATATAAAGACTAAGTTGGATTGACAGCGTTACGGTGTTTACTTATATTCTGGTTGGTTTTATTGTGAAATGATATTGGTTAAAGCTTACGAGCTATATGATTTTCTGTTTGAAATTGTGGAAATAACAGTATTGTGAAAGGCTTGGCCTGAATTATGAAATTTTGTATGAATAAATTGATATGATATGTCTGGTGGGAGCGGGTTGCATGTCGCAACAAGGAGTGATAAGGGTGGACAGGTAGGATCGGGTTGCACGTCGCAACATGAGCAATAAGGGTGATATATTCAGGGAGGAGCAATAAGGGAGGATAGGTGGGAGCGGGTTGCATGCCGCAACAAGGAGCGATAAGGGAGGACATTTATATTTTTACTGATTTTCAAAGAAAATAAAGATTTGAAAAGCTAAATGTTTATTTTTACTGTTTTATTTTCTTGAAAAACAAAGATTCGAAGCTTTCAATTTTATATTACTATTTACATATTTTGGAACTACTTTTATTCAAAAATAAAGTTTGAAAACTTGGAAATTGTTGAGGATTGGTTATAGTTGAGGCCTGAAAGAGGCGGTTGTGTTACTTTATTATTGTTGCAGTATTCGAATTGATGTGTTTAGATTTCCTTCCTATTTTACAATTATTATCTCAGATATATTTTCTTGTTCGTGTAGAATTGTTTTATTGTGTTATCGTATATATATTAATATATTAATGTCACAGGTTTATTGTTAAAGCCCCGCCTTAGCCTCGTCACTACTTCGCCGAGGTTAGGCTCAACACTTACTTAGTACATGGGGTCAGTTATACTGATACTACACTCTGCACTCTGTTGTGCAGATCCAGGTACTAGCCAGCAATAGAGATCTTTAGAGCAGCCATCTATTTATTCGGAGACACGAGGTATATCTGCCGGCGTTCGCAGATCCCGAGAGTCTTCTCCTATTTTTATAAAACTGTTTTAGTATATTCAAAATAGTTACACCATTCTTTTCGGCCATTATTTGTAGTATTCTTTAGTAATTCGTGGATTGTGACACCAGACCCTTAGGTAGTCTTAGAGTTGTTTGCAAAATTAGTTCGTGATCTGTTTTATTTAAATGGTTATTATTATTATTATTTTATTTTATTGTTGTTGGGAATTATTCTAATTAAGTTCTTTTGGAAGTTATTTATTTGCGCTTAAGTAATAAATTAAGGAATAAATTATTCGAGTTCTAACATTGGCTTGCCTAGCAAGTGTGGTGTTAGGCGCCATCACGATCCCGAGGTTGGGAATTAGGGTCGGGACATGGTCACTGGTCATGCACGTTACATTCTTGGTTGGTGACATATTTGTGCTTGTAAAATCTTAAGGTTTTTGTGAATCAATATTTATATATATTCTAATAGTGATATGTCAACATTCTGAGATTGCCTCTCCTGTTGGAGAATTCCCTTGGTGGAATAGGTGTGTAAACTTAAATTTTTAAATAATTTATCAAGTCGGACTTCAAATCCTAATTTTATATTTTTGAAAGTTTTTACAATAATACTCAATTTCTCCAATTAATTTAATTATAAAAGCAATGATGGAATCATGAAATATAATCAAATTCGGATGAAGAACACTTACCCCAATCCAAAACATGAAAATCCCTCCAAAATCATCCAAAACCTAGCTCTCTAACCTAAAAACTGATAAAATATCAAAAGCCCTCGGAATAAAGTAAATATAGGTCTGCCCAGGTGTTCCACTTCGCGATCGCGAAACACAATAATATAAGCTGCCAAATATGTTCTACGTGAACACGTCAGCACTGCTGCGAACGCGAAATACAATCTCCAGTGAGTATCGTGAACGCGTTGTTACATACGCGGATACGGAGATCAAAATCCCTGATGACTGCCCCCAGTCTTCCTTCTACGTGACTGCGTAGCATCTATCGCGAACGCGATGACTATAACCTTCCCAGATTCGCGAACGCGGTCGCCTCTTCGTGACAGTGAAGAACAATACACCTGGTCCACAATAACACTACGCGAATGCGAAGGAACAAGCATAAACACGATTAAAAAGACACCAGATGACAGAAAAACTATCCAAAACTAAGAGAAATGGATCGTAACCCATCCAAACACACATGAGGCCCCCGCAATCCTGCCCAAACATACCAAGAAGTCCTATAACACAATACAAACTCGCTCGAAGCCTCAAATCACATAGAACAATATTAAACCACGAATCATCCATTGATTCAAGCCTAATGAGCTAATGAGCTTCCAATGTCACAACCCAAAATCCATTAAGGCCGTGATGGCGCCGGACACAACAGTTAGGAAAGCCAACCCTCATTAGTTAATTAAGTTCCTATTTTATGATTTTTGGAAATCTTTACTTTCAAATTCATTAGATAAAGATTAAATAAAGTTACCAAGTAAAAAATGATGTTTTAAATAATTCAATCGAGAAATACATGCCAAAGTCATCCTAGAACCTGGTGTCACAAGTGCATGAGCAAAATTTCTAGGAAGTATACACGTGTTACAATATTGTCCGGAATACAAACTGGACAAAGAAACAAAGTACAATACAATACATCCGAGGGAGAATCTGCCGGCTGCGGGTCGTCTCCAGAGATGCAGCTCGCCCAAGTCCACATATCAACCATGCCACGACGCCAAGCGGGGCCACTATAAATACATGTACATGTGCAATAAAAATGCACAACAAGTGTAGTATGAGTACGAAAACAACGTGTACTAAGTAAGTATCCCGCCTATGCTCGAAGAGGTAGTGGCGAGAGGCCGACTTTGACACTTTCTAGAGGTCAACTTAATATACACAAGTGTGATGCTAAACATGGATGCTACAATCAAATAACAAATATCGACAGGAAAGGATAACTTCTTCCATAAATTATAAATCTCAGTTTCCGTCATTTTAGTTAACAACTCATATCTTTAGGAAATTAAATAGTTCAAATCTCAGATGGTATCCAACAAATATCATGCGCAGGAAATGCTGAGGGTCGAACGGCCCGAACCAACATAAATGTAAATTGTGTTGCCGAAGGGTCGAATGGCGGGAAACATAGATGCATCTATTAACCTACAGTGGCGTACAAACCGATCCCATGCGAGTAGTGGAGGAAATCACCTCGCTCGCGGAATATAAATTGCGAAGTGCTCCCACATAATCATACACATTAAAACAATCCACCACGACAACATCGGGAAAACAAGTACCCAAGAAAATGAGAAATTTATCTTTTAATGGTCACAAAAATAGTATTTAAATCTTTTCCAGAAATTCATTTACCAAGTTTGATAAGGTTTAAACATAACCATAATAGTAGCTACGCACGAGCTCCCGTCACCTCGTGCGTGCGTAGCCCCCACAAATAGTAACACATATTTAATTATTTCACCTATGGGGAAAATTCCCTCTTACAAGGTTAGAAAGGAGACTTACCTCGCTCCGAAGTTCCATAACCGACATTCCACACCCTTCCGGTGACTCTAATCAATGCACAACGCTCCAAAACTAGAAAATAATTATTCAAACCCATTAATATATACCTAATTACTCATTATAAGCTGATTTATAAAAATTCCTAACCCCGAACGAGAAGTCGATAGAATCTCCCTCGGGCCCACATGCCCGGATTCCAACATTTTTCGAATATGAAGATTACCCATAACTTCACTAACTCAAATATATAATTCACCTTCAATTTCATGCCCAAAGTCGTGGCTAAAATCCAAAAATATAAATTTTCTAGATTTTCTACCAAAACCCCAAGATTCCACAAATTTCCATGTTAAAAATCTTTACATAATAAATGCATTTAACTCAAGGTGGGTGGGGATATCTTACCTTGCCATATATGATGAAACTCCCTCTGCAAACCCTCCAATAATCGCCCAATCCAAGAGAAAATGAAAGAAAATGTCCAAATCCCGCTTTTAAAATAACACACCTCCCAGACCCGAATTCCGCACCTGCGGTCGAACCGACGCACCTGCGGCCCAAAACTTCTCACCTGCGCACTCCCCTTGCCCGGAATGGATCTGCACCTGCACCTCCTTTTCCACATCTGCGCCTTCGCAGGTGCGGACACAACCTCGCACCTGCGGCCGCAGCCAAGCCAGTCACATCCGCTTATGCGACACCAAGGCCGCACCTGCGGTCAAAACCTCGTAGGTGCGGTTACACTAGACACCAACAACCTTAGCTTTTCTCAACATTCCAAATTCGATCCGATAACCACACGGAATCCATCCGGGGCCCCGTCCAATCACACCAACCAGTCCCAAACATAATACAAACCTGCTTGAGGCCTAAAATCACATCAAATAACATCGAAACAATGGATCACAACTCAATTCAATCTTTATGAACTTTGAAATTTCCAACTTCTACATTCGATGACGAAACCTATCAAATCACGTCCGATTGACCCTGAATTTTGTACACAAGTCACATTCAATATTATGGACATGCTCCAACTTTCGGAATCAGAATCTGACCCTGATATCAAAATTTCCATTTCCGGTCAGACTTCCTAAAAACCTTAAAATTTCTAACTTTAGCCAAATGACTCCAAAATGACTTACAAACCTCCGAATTCACTTCCGATCGCGCACCTAACACCAGAATCACCATACGGAGCTATTCCCAGACTCGAAATCCAAAACAAAAATCAATAACACTGAAATGCACTTCAACCCAAACTTATGAAATTTCTTCCAAGATGCTAACTTCTAAAATGTGCGCCAAAATGCTCCGAGGGTCATCCAAAACCCGCTCCGAACATACGCCTAAGTCCAAAATCATCATGGGAACCTGCTAGAACCTTCAAATCCTGATTCTGAGGTCGTTTACTCAAAAATCCAATCTTAATCAATTCTTCCAACTTAAGGCTTCCGAAATGAGAACTTTCTTTCCAATTCGACTCCGAACTTCCCAAAATTCAGTTCCGACCATGCCTACAAGTCATAATACCTGAATGAAGTTGCTCATGGCCTTAACCCGCCAAACAACACGCTAGATCTCAAAATGATCAATCGATTCGTTACGTTCTCTCCCACTTAAACATGTGTTCGTCCTCGAACGTGCTAAGAACAACTCTTGAGTTATCTGAAATCACTGTTCAACACTCCGTGCACCTACTTGTGCTACCAACACTTAGTTGAGCACATTAGCATGGTCAATTCTAAAGACATCCTCTTTTATTCATACAATAAGCTCGGAACCCAGTTCCAACACTCGAAATTCTCTGCCCAGGCATGTTTCCAATATATGAACACTGAATTAATCACTACACGAGGTACCAGATTGTGATTGCATGCCTCCACTGAATTAGCACCAAACACTGCATAATTCGCCATTTAACCATAACGACATTTCCTGACCTTAATAGCCAAAATTCCACGAATCTGATGCTCCTAATGCACCTCATGACTTCTATATAGGTCTTGCTATAACTTTTATGATACTATCGCAACGGAGGCGATGTGTAGAAGTTTACAACTAACTGCAGAGTCAACAAATCATTGAACCTCTTCTCTTGCCTAGAATCACCACTTCATTACGAACCAACTAATGGTATTTGTTATTTAATGTACTTCACACAATCTTATCGCATTGATCCCTTATTCGATAAATCTCGTCTCACCCAGTATGAACTGCTCAGACAACAACTCACCCCAGACATGGCCAACAGTCTCACATGATGCCACAATGTGCCAATAGGCCACAACTCGAACACGATACATAAGGAAATGAATCAGGAAGGGACTACTCAACTCCCGCAACTAATATGAACTTTCCTAAAAAAATAGAAAGTAAAACACAAGAAAAATAAATACAGGGGACTGTACTCAACATCACACTATTGCGGCGCGCAACCCGATCCAAATAATATAACCGTGGCGGCATGGCATCTAATCCACCAATAAAATTCACCTAAGGAGATACACACCGAGCTAAATTGCTCATTACCACAAAATATCAAATATCGGTCACAAGCACGCTATGTGCATAATACCATCCTGGGGAGACTGATAGAGCCATACGCTACAAAACTCAATCACAACTGAGGTGCGATATATATACTCTGAATCTCAAGAGCTATCCTGCTTACATAACATCATCACTACACTGGATCTCAACACATAAGAAACTATCAAGCCGTTTAACATCTCAGACGACACAATCATAATGTTACATGAAATGGACGAGGATGGAACAACATCTAATGTTCTAATACCTCTCCATGAGAAGCGCTATACTGAAATGAACACACCTGACTCTTATGGAGCCCATGATTATATTTAAATCCATAACCTTCAAGCCGATTCCACTCGCACCGAGCTAGGGTAATAGCCTTACCTGGGTCCATAATAACCCACCTTTCTTCATAAAACGCAAGAACAACCATCACAGCCGGAGAAAAACCCCTACATCCGCTACCAAATGAACTGAGTGCCCTCCAGGCATAAACTCTCAAATAAACAATATTATACTTCTTTATACTTGGTCTGAATCTTCAATCAATCAAGTGACTACATGTCACACTCATACGATATTCGTGTGGAATACACTTCCACGACCTCATGCACTAGATAACAAGTCTGCACCTCCATACCACCTGCCACACAACTGCTGTAAATCTTATCAAGAAATCTGCAACCACAATGCAACGCCTCTTACACAACCACCGATCTCAGGTGATGCTGAAGACAATACTAGCTTACTCTAAATATATAAATCCCTTTCCTTGCTCATCCAAGCTTGTGACATCCTTGCCAACGCAGAACTACTACATTGATCCTCGCTTCAAAATTTCATACCATTCACTGCACCTAACATGCCAATATGCAATCGCACAAGAATCTCGTCATAACTCCTGAACCACTAATAGGGTAAACACTTTATCACATAGAAACCTTTTACTTAACTCAATTCAAGAGAACCATAACAACACGGGAGTGAATTATCATAATCACAAAACATGCAAATCCTCAAGTAATAGTCTATACCACCATAATCCTTCCGGGATCCGCCTACACATGACATGCTATAATACTTGAATGCTTCCAAATAAAATCAATTACGATGGCTATCAAGAACTTACACGGACCGTCATAACTCACATGCATAACTAATCATGCTGAAAGGACTGACTACTGCCGCCATTGCGTCAATTTCACCTTGGCTGACCATCTAACTTTTCCAAATTTCCATTACTTGCGTCATTCTGAAACTCCACTTCTGTAGGACATAACTGATTCACAAACTGGAACTGATACGACACTTAGCCGTGCACTCAGCTTATCAACAACAGACTTCATCCACTTATCTCAAGCCGTAGATCAAGATGAACAATAACTCACAATGCCCATACGCTAACACAACCAGAATAGCTCAGTGATATTCAATTAAACCTTTCATAAGCTCATATAACACGACCCATCTTATACCTTAATCCAATTCACACTCACCTTAGGGATGATGATAACTCCAAATCAACACATAGAACTCAATTCGCACTCACTTCGAGTGATTCCATTCAACGAGACTACTTTGTCTCCAAGCCCATGAACCGTTTCATGCTTTCCTTGAACGCATATTCACATCTTTGACCGTCATACCCATTCTGATAACCCTTTTATGAACCCGAAGTCATTTCTCCCTTCTATGAACCCAAATGCTACTCTGCACGCCGAAGATAACGTAGAACACCCCAATCATATTATTTTTTTTCTCTTTCCCATAATTCCGCTGCAAAATTTCGATTCTTGACCATATTGTGGGCTTGAAATCCTTAGACACCACATTCTGACCTTCGAATTTACTAGGACCGCTATTGAGAGTCACCCACTCTGGCTTGGTCCTGAATATAATCAACTCCACAGCTTAACTGGTACCTGGACACCCATCTTGAATAAGTACCCGACTGAATCACTTCCCTTGCAAATTACCTCTGCACTAAGCATAAATCGTAAATCCTTCCAAAGCCTAAACCTGATTCCATAAGGCCAACCTTTGCACACATTTATCAAATCCTATGCTCAATTACTACCCATGCCTTCTTTCCTTAGCTGTAATAACCCACTAATATGCCGATGGCAAGAATTTTTGCCAGTAGATACCCATGCAACCCAATCGCAGGCGGTGGAACTCTCCCACTTAGCCTGAAGCCGCTATCACACAAATCTGGAACTCACCAAGAATCTTCCTTCCTTGTTGACATTATCCTGCATAACCAACTCGTCAAATTCCTTGAAATCTTTCCGTTAGCATTTCACAAACACTCTGACCATTAACCACATTCTCATATCTGACCTCTTGCTGAATAGTCAGTAAAATCCCTCGCGAAACTTCGCCAACCATGAAACCACTTACATTCTCACAGAAGATAACCCACCTGCAAAAATTACCAACTGACACCTTCCAGCGACGATGTACTGCATAATCTCTACGACCGCAATACCCCATCCTACGCCCTTTCTCATCTACTAACTTTACCAGTCTATCCGCTCCTCGTGGACATCTACTAAATGCGCGACAATATCTTCCAATTCACAGCTATGTTGCATCCTTCTTCATATCGAACAACTCCTCTCTGTTGCATCCAGTCTTCCGCCGAAATAGCCAATATTTCAATTTCAGCCCGTGGACCCAACAATCGCCCACTAAAATTCTCTAGTCGCTCCAAAATTCTCCTCAAGATGTACACCTATCTTACCACAGAATTCATATGCTACGCTGCCACTCTCCCATTTTGGTCAAACTCACTCCTTTAAGCGACTGCTCGACTTCCGCTTTTTACACCTGGCCTTCTAGAAATCTAACCATTGCCTGACACTTCCCACATGTCTTTCCTCATCGTAGGGTGCCCAGTCGTTGCCTCAAATAAATATCATTATCTGTAGCACTTAAACCAGCAGACCACCACAACATCAAAACTCTCCGAAGATCATCTTCCTCGAGCCGCCTACATTAGAAATACTTATTCAACCCTGAACCACCGCACACCACGATCTCTGACAGCCGATTCTTCAATATTACTTCACAATACTCTGACCCAATGCAATCGAAGAAACCATAGCACCGACGAACTTTACACATCCTATTTGATCAAAGACGACGATGCCATATCATGGAGGAAGATTCCTCCTCACTTGAAAACACCCAGTCTCATTACCTTATCAACTTGAACCTGATCATTTATAGTCCAATTGTCTTTCCTCTACCGGAAATAAAATATTGAAACCTCGGAATCACGCTCCGAGTAGAACTCCTATTAAGTCATTCATTTCCCCGACATATGGGCAAGCATCCTATCATCATATCAATACCGTACGATAACCAGTCGTAAGCATCATAAAAACCTGAGCATAGCCTCAAAGCTTTCCGAAACACAACTACTGAGTTGAAACAACATAATATCCTCTCGCAGAGCAACGGCAATAGCCCCAACCAACTACGCAAGGAAAAACATCATGCACCATCTCTGTAGCACCATTACAATTCCTCAAATTCCCGATTTATAGCAAGCGCTTCGCAACATGTAAGATTGAGTAAGAAGAAACGTAGGCATAAGCCTCAAAGGAATCAAACCACACGATAAGGAATCAAGAAGTGAAGTACTCCTAACAGCCCTGTAGCCTCTCGAAAATAAGTACATACGTCTCCGTACCGATCCGCAAGAGTCTATTAGACTTGCTCACGACTCATGCGACCTAAGGGAACCTAGTGCTCTGATACCACATTGTCACGACCCATAATCCATTAAGGTCGTAATGGCGCCGGACACCACAGTCAGGCAAGCCAACCCTCATTAGTTAATTAAGTTCCTATTTTATTATTTTTGGAAATCTTTACTTTTTATTTCATTATATAAAGATAAAATAAAATTATCGAGTAAACAACGATGTTTTAAATAATTCAATCGACAAATACATGCCAATGTCATCCCAGAACCCGATGTCACAAGTGCATGAGAAAAATTTCTAGAAGTATACATGTGTTACAATATTGTCCGGAATACAAACTAGACAAAGAAATAAAGTACAATACAATACTATCTGAGGGAGACTCTGCCGGCTGCGGGTCGTCTCGAGAGATGCAGCATGCCCAAGTCTCCATATCAACCATGCCAAGATGCCAAGCGGGGCCACTAGATATACATGTACCTGTGAAATAAAAATGCACAAGAAGTGTAGTATGAGTACGAAAACAACGTGTACTCAGTATGTATCCCCCCTAACCTCTAAGAGGTAGTGACGAGAGATTGACTTTGACACTTGCTAGAGGTCAATTTAATATACACAAGTGTGATGCTAAACATGGATGCTACAATCAAATAACAAATATCGACAGGAAAGGACAACTTCTTCAATAAATTATAAATCTCAGTTTCCGTCATTTCAGTTAACAACTCATATCTTAAGGCAATTAAACAGTTTAAATCACAGATGGTATCCAGCAAATATCATGCGTAGGAAATGCCGAGGGCCGAACGGCCCGAACCAACATAAATGTAAACTGTGTTGCCGAAATGTTGAACGACGCGAACCATAGATGCATCTATTAACCTGCCATGGCATACAGACCTCTCCCATGAGAGTAGTGGAGAAATCATCCCCCTCGCAGAATATAAATTGCAAAGCGATCACACATAATCATACACATTAAAACAGTCCACCCCGACAACATCGGGAAAACAAGTACCCAAGAAAATGACAAATTTCTCTTTTAATGGTCACGAAAATAGTATTTAAATCTTTTCCAGAAATTCATTTACCAAGTTCGATAAAGTTTAACCACTTTAATTTCATCAATAAGGTTACAAGTACGGCAAATAAAACATGCTTTTGGGGCCTAGACTACCCGGACATAAGCATAATAGTAGTTACGGACGGACTCCCGTCACCTCGTGCATGCGTAGCCCCCACAAATAGTAGCACATATTTAATTATTTCACCTATGGAGAAAATTCCCTCTTACAAGGTTATAAAGGAGAGTTACCTCGCTCTGAAGTTCCATAACCGGCATTCCACGCCCTTCCGATGACTCTAATCAATGCACAACGCTCCAAAACTAGCCAATAATAATTTAAACCCATTAATATATACCTAATTACTCATTATAAGCTGATTTATAAAAATTCCTAACCCCAAACGAGAAGTTGATAGAATCGTCCTCAGGCCCACATGCGTGGATTCAAAAAATTTTCGAAGATGAAGATTACCCATAACTTCACTAACTCAAATATATAATTCACTCTCAATTTTATGCCCAAATTCGTGGCTAAAATTCAAAAATATAAATTTTCTAGGTTTTCTACCAAAACCCCAAGTTTTCACAAATTTCCATGTTAAAAATCTATACATAATAAATGCATTTAACTCAAGGTGGGTGGGGATAGCTTACCTTGCCATATATGATGAAGCCCCTCTTCAAACCCTCCAATAATCTCCTAAGCCAAGTGAAAATGAAAGAAAATGGCCAAATCACTCTTTTAAAATAACACACTACCCATACCCGACTTCCGCACCTGCGGTCGAACCGCCGCACCTGCGGCCTCGCAGGTGCGGCCCAAAACTTCGCACCAGCGCACTCCCCTTGCCCGACACGGATCCGCAGTTGCACCTCCTTTTCCGCATCTGCGCCTTCGTAGGTGCGGACACAACCTCTCACCTGCGGCCCCAGCCAAGCCAGCCATATCCGCTTCTGCGACACCAAGGCTGCACCTGCAGCCAAAACCTCGCAGGTGCTGTCACACCAGACACAAGTAGCCTTAACTTTTCTCAGCGTTCCAAATTCGATCTGATAACAACCCGAAATCCACCCAGGGCCCCCGGGACCCCGTCCAATCACGCCAACCAGTCCCAAAATGAGAACTTTCTTTCAAATTCGACTCCGAACTTCCCGAAATTCGTTTCCGACCACGCCTACAAGTCATAATACCAAAAATGAAGTTGCTCATGGCCTTAACCCGCCAAACAACGCGCTAGAGCTCAAAACGACCGGTTGGGTCGTTACATCCAACTTATAAAACTAATGCTGAAACATATCAAACCAATTTCGAATGAGCTCAAAATTTTCATGCAAGTTCCAAATAACACAAAAGAGCTATACCAACTCCCAGAATTATAATCTGAACCCTATATCAACAAAGTCAACTCCTGATCAAACCTCTCAACCTTCCAAACCTTCAACTTTCCAACTTATGGACTTTCAAATCCAGATTCAAGTATACGCCTATGAAAAACATTACCATATGAAGCTATTGAAATCATCAAAATACCATTTTTGAGTCATCTACATAAAATTTAAACTTCAATCAATTCTTACCACTTAAGCTTCTAATACATGAATCATTCTTCCAAATCAATCCCCAATCATCGGAAAACTGAACCCGGCCACACGTGTAAGTCATGATACATAATAGGAAGATACTCAAGATCTTAAGCCACCAAACGGGATGCTAATTCTCAAAATGATTGGTCGGGTCGTTACATTAACATAACAAACAAAAATTGTGATAACTTTTGTTTTGCGATGGTTGGATTAGTTTTCTACAATTCTTTTTTTGTTCTTGGGCCGATAAGTTTATATTTTTAATATTTTATTTATATTTAACCATTTAAAATTTGATAGTAGTCCATAAACAAGCTATATAATTACCGACTGTGCACGTTACATGCTTGATTGGTGACATATTTCTGCATGACAGATCTTTAGATTTTTGTGAATCAATATATAATAGTGATATGTCATTACTGATAATCTTTTATTTTTCTGTAGAAACTTATCAGAAGATCATGTTTTTGATGGACTTGATCTTGAGCTAGAGTCAGTGAGTGAAGTAAGTGGTAGTGAAAAACTCTCAAGGACTTCCAGCAATAATTCAATAGACTCCACTTTTGAGCCTGCAGAGGGTTCAAGAGATCCTCTTTCGGGATCAGTCTTGTCCCGAGATGTATTAGTCAATCAACAAAAAGAAGATATACGCCTTCAATGAATGTTGATAAAAATCGCCTTGGCGATATGTATTTTGTCATGACCCGAATTACCCTCCGAACAGTCTCGTGACGGCACCTAGTCTCTACGACTAGGTAAGCCTAACCAGCTGCTAAGATACACCTAGCCAATGTACGGTTCACTGGTAACTTGATCTGCATATGGGGAAAACATGCGCAGGAAAGGGCGTGAGTACTCCACATTCGGTACTCATTAAGTGCCAAGCCTAACCCCAGTCAAGTAGTGACGAAGTCAGGTTGAGGTTGTACTGAGTTTTAAAAATAAGTCAATATGTAAATTTAAACAATGAAATATAGAAAAGAAAATGATAAACAGGATTAATGGAAACTGGAAGAACTAATAGTAGAAAGAGAGCCCTCGGCTCAACACAACATATATCTCAATAGTAAATATGCAATGCAGTACAAGGGGAAAGATCCCGGATCTCAATCCGTAGTCCCAATTCAAATATGCTATGCAGTACAGGGGGAAACCTCCTGGATCTCGGTCCGTAGTCCCAATTTAAATATGCAATGCAGTACAGGGGGAAAGCTCCTGGTTCTCGGTCCGTCGTCCCAATTTAAATATGCAATGCAGTACAGGGGGAAAGCTCCCGGATCTCGATCCGTAGTCCCAATTTAAATATGCAATGCAGTACAGGGGGAAAGCTCCCGGATCTCGATCCGTAGTCCCAATTTAAATATGCAATGCAGTACAGGGGGAAAGCTCCCGGATCTCGATCCGTAGTCCCAATTTAAATATGCAATGCAGTACAGGGGGAAAGCTCCCGGATCTCGATCCGTAGTCCCAATTTAAATATGCAATGCAGTACAGGGGGAAAGCTCCCGGATCTCGATCCGTAGTCCCAATTTAAATATGCAATGCAGTACATGGGGAAATCTTCCGGATCTCGGTCCGTAGTCAAAATTTAAATATGCAATGCAGAAGTACGTCGGATACGGCTTAATTAAACAGTTTAGGAAAAACAACAGGCAAGAATAAAGTAAAACTACCTAAGCATGGTGCAACTACAACTAGTAGCAAATAAGAGGAAATCAATTAAGGACAAGTAGGCATGCTTATTCTTAAGCTAACTACTCAGTTAAGACAGGAAACAATAATATAGGAATGAAAATGAGTGATGCCATGGAAGGAAAAGTGGAATTTTATCAACAATGACCCATGTGCGCACTCGTCACCTCACGTACACGGTGTCCACATAACAAAATCAGTGTAAAAATGCCTAAGGGGAAGTCCCTAAAACAGAGTTAGGCAAGCCAGTTACCTTGACTGCGCTAATCAAGTCAATGCCATGCTCTTGCCACGAGTATCCAACTCTGGGTGGCCCAAATCTAGTCAATTTGATTTCATATTGTAAATATCATTTCGAGGAAATAAAATAACTAAAAAGTTCGAAACTAATACGCGAAATTAGGAAATTCGCCCAAAAAGTCCCTCGGGCCCACGTCTCGGAATCGGGAAAAAATTATATTTCCCGAACACCCATTCTCTCATGAACTCACTCAAACAAGAATCAACAAAAATCCAACGTCTAAATCTCCCTAAATCCTTAGATTTCTACTTGGGGAAGTTTCATCCCAATTTCATGGTTTTTCATCGAATTTCATTGATTAGATTGAGGAAATTGATATGAGATCATTGATATACAAATGGATTACGGTTAGAAAAGGTTACCTATGATTCCTCTTCAAATTCATCTGAAAATTGCCATATCCCGAGCTCTCAATTGATTTTGGAGTTATGAATTTCTAACCCTCGAATTTTGGTATAACCAACCGAGGGATTTCGCACCTGCGACCTTGGGATCGCACCTGCGGAAACATAGTTGCAGGTGCGGAAACTCATTAAAAGGCCTGGGGTCGCAGGTACGGCTCCGTACCTGCGGATATTCTTCCACGCCTGCGAGTCTGGCCAGCCTGAACTACATCCGCACCTGCATGCACCCCCTTTGCACCTACGTGTCCGCATCTGCGAAGTGCGAGGCACCAAAATCAGAAATGGTTCAGCTGCTCTTAAAGTTCCAAATTCACCCGTTGGGCATCTGAAACAACCCTGAGGCCCCCGGGACCTCGACCAAACCTACCAACTGACCCTAAAACCTTGTTCAATATTGGTCGAGACTTAAAAACACATCTCATAATATCAAAATCATCAATTATACATAGATTCAAGCCTAAGAACTTATGAAATTTATAGAATTTACATCTGATGCCGAAACACGTCAAAACTCATCTAAATGACCTCAAATTTTGCACACAAGTCAGAAATTGCATTACGGACCTGTTTTCGCTTTCAGAATTCCATTTTGAGTCTGATATCAAAATTTCACCTATCGGCCGAAATCGCCGAAATTCTAACTTTCGCCAATTCAAGCTTAAATCAACAACCGACCTTGAAATCACATTCCGAACACGCTTCTAACCCCGAAATCACCCAACGGAGCAACGGAGTTGACGAAATTCTATTCGGGATCCGTCTTCACACAACACTAGCCACAGCCTGATTTCAAAGGCTAAAATCCACATTTAAGGACTATGTGTCCAAAATCACTCCGGATTTCATCATTCAATTCTCCGACAAGTTTCAATAATATAAATAGACATGGGAGAAATAATTATTAGGGGATTGGGGTGTTAACTTTCAAAACGGTCGACCGGGTCGTTACAATTTTCAACATTCTGAGATTGCCTCTCCCTGTTGGAGAATTCCCTTGGTGGAAAACGTGCGTAAACTTAAGTTTATTAATAATTAGTTGGAAATATTTAAACAACATGAGAATATGTGACGTTAGGTCAGGGTTTGATGAACAAGAGATTTTCCTTCTTTTTGATAAGTTGAGACTA
>ML327063.1:0-15487 GCA_005239505.1 Nicotiana paniculata
GGATCGACTCTGGGCGTAATACCCCGGATTATATTTGCAACACCCGCTTAGTCTTCTACAAGAAATAGTTGAGCGTGATCAAGCTCCTTAGTGGCAAAAAGAAGAGGAGATCAAGGACCTTCGAGCTGAGTTGTCCATGACTCATAAAGAATAGAACGAGCTGATTAAGCAGGTAATAAAAATCTTAGAGGCTCATGGCATCGGTCGGGAATGATGGATAACACTTCAATCTCATAGGTTCAGTAGAAGATCAATAGAATCGAGCAGTTTCGTGAAGATGTCAATAAGATGCAGGTGGAGACTTTGGGATGAAAGCAGAATATGGACCGCCTTGCCTTACCGAGATGCTGCTCGAGCCCAGTTGTCATCAACCAAAAGCTAGCTTCTGGCATGAAAGAGAAGATCTTATCACATGCCAAGATAATTGAGGAGCTCGAGGTTCGGTTGGTCGCCGAACTTGCAAAGGACAAATCTGAGGCTGAAAAGGCCAAAGACGATACAGAGGTGATCGTGGCCGTCTACTTGTCTGATGCTGAGACTGGTGAGACCACTCAAACTCGAGCACATTGGGTTGCCGAACTCGCCAAGTGCCAATATCAGAGGTAAACTCTCGAGGAAATCTACGCTCTAGGTTTCGATCTCACTGATGAGATAGAAAAGGCCAAAGGGCTCGAAGCTGATGCTAGGGCACTGGCCTCCTCCTCCTATGATGACGACGTCGGGAGTGAGAGCAGGTCCGAGAGCAGGGGGGACCCGATGGAGAAGAAGCTGCCCTCGAGGTAAATTAGGAACCTTAGGATATTTTGCTTTTGTTCTTTTGTGTAGGATCCTGACCGGACCTTGTAAATATTCTCATATATATATATATATATATATATATATATATATATATATATTTCTTTACTTTCCGACTTGTCTTTATTTCATTTTTTGCCTTGTGAAAATTTTGTTTCATTCATGCCTTATGAAGATTTTGTTTATAAGTTTGAAACATAGGCAATTTGACAGAAGTCGGACTAGCGTAGTCTTATAATCGAGTGAGTACCTGCTCAAACTCGAAGTAGGGTGACCCTTAGGTTTTAGTTGAGTGAGGATGATTTCTCGAACTCAAAAATAAATGGCCCTTAGGCTCTTGAATTAGGCCGATATGGCCTTAAAAAAAGAATGGGTTTTTCCCTTTTCGGCTTAAAAAGTTAATCACATAAAAATTTGTTATGCCTTAGCATGAGATAAATCTGTACCCATTAGGGTTTTTGAGGGTTGATGTTATCTAAACCCTTTGTTTCGTTATGACTTAGCATGAAATAAAATTGTTCGAGAGTTCGAAAAATTCGGTACCCCTTAGGGTTTTCGAGGGTTGATGTCATCGGAACCCTTTGTAATTTTTCCGATGGTAGCATTTTTAACCGATTTTGTGAAAATATTCGAAGCTTGTTTTATTACGGAATTCAGACTTTTCCGAAGCGTGTTAATTTGGTCGTAGCCTTTAGCTTGGGATTTTCATCTTGGGCTTGTTTCCCTGTTATACTTCAAACTTGTTCGAAGTGTTAGCCCCGGAGTGGGATGGTCGTGACCTATAAAATTGAGGGTTGGCTTTTTAAGGTCTTACAATCTCGAGGTTTTAGTAATTTGATCATGTCAATTTTTTGGACGGCAGTCCCCGAGTGCAGGGTTAGTAAGAAATTGTAAAGTAAGAATTTCTCTAAGGCATGAAATATATGGCAAGGAAAAATACTTCTTTCAATAGATTATACATGCGTACATATTTTCCATTAGGGATCGAGTAATCTACATAAGCACGGTTTGTTCGATCATTTGGCCCTTACAAAATTTACCTATCGAGACCCTGTTCACACGAAGTACTTTCCTTGTAGCATTCAAGGGTGATGCCTCCTGTATTCAAGGTTGATTGTAAAGAAGCCTCAGATACTGTTGAATTGCTCGAAGTTAGCACGAACAATGGTTGCCTCATTAAAAACCTCGTCGAAAACCCATTTGGGACAAAAATCGGTCTAAGGGAAAAAGAGTGCAACACGTGCTTTCTGACCTAAGGACTTTGTGTTGAAGAATCCCTCGATGTCTTCGATCGAGCACCTGTAATTGGTTAATATAAAATACAAATGAAAATGGAGAAGGTCATACTTAGGAGTAATATCACTTGAGGAGTGATATGTTCCAATTGTTTGGTAATTGCTTGTTGTTCATTGTGCCAAGTTTGTAAGATCCTTTACCGACGATATCGAGGACCTGATACAGTCCCTCCTAATTTGAGACAATTTTCCCTTCATTCGAGTTTCGAGTGTTGAGGGTGACTTTTCTCAGAACTAAGTCCCCGATTTTAATGTGTCATAGATTGGCTATTCGGTTATAATACCTTTCAATCCGCTAGTTTTGTGCGGCCATTCGAACGAGGGAGGCTTCCCGTCTTTCATCTAGCAATTCAAGGATTGTATTCATAGCCTCATGATTTGACTCTTCTGTTGCATACCAAAACCTGAGGCTAGGTTCCCCAACTTCGACCAGGATCAGAGCTTCGACACTGTAGACTAAAGAGAACGGTGTTTCCCCTGTACTGGATTTTGATGTTGTACGGTACACCCAAAGGACCTCGAGTAATATTTCTCTCCATTTTCCTTTGGCGTCGGTCAATCTTTTCTTTAAATTTTGAATGATGGTCTTGTTTGTCGATTCGACCTATCCATTCCCACTAGGATGATATGGCGTTGATAGGATCTTTTTAATCTTTTGTTCTTCGAGAAACTTTGTCACTTTGCTGCCGACGAATTGCTTCCCATTGTCGCATAAGATCTCGGCAGGCATCCCGAATTAACATATAATGTGGTCCCAGATGAAGTCTATGAATTCTTTTTCTCTAACATTCTCGAAGGCGTGTGCTTCAACCCACTTAGAGAAATAGTCAGTCATAAAAAAAATGAATTGAGATTTACCTGGGGCCGATGGGAGAGGGACGACGATGTCCATTCCCTATTTCATGAACAACCATGGGGATAAGATTGAGTGGAGTTTCTTCCTGGGTTGGTGAATCATTGGCGCATATCTTTGACATTTGTCGCACTTTCGAACAAACCCTTTTGTCTACTTTTCCATATCGGCCCAATTGTCACGACCCCAAATCAATGTAGGCCGTGATGGCGCCTATTATGAAACTAGGCCAAACAACTCTGAGAGTAACACACAAAACCTTCCGTTTAATAACACAAGTCAAAGTAATTCATTTAAGGTTCCTATTTTAAAGATATAGTTAACAGCAGTATACCACAAGAGATCAAATCTAACCACAACCCAGCACCCGGATACAACTGTCATGAGCATCTGAAGAGATAAATACAATATCTGATAACAAGCCCTTACTAGTACAATCCGGAGAATACTAGAAATCTACGAACTAATAAAGGAAAGAAGGCCAGATAGGGACGCCAAACAACTACCTCTATCTTCGAGCAAACTCCGAGCAAAGGAGAAATCAGCTAACGCTCAGATCTGGTACCTGGATCTGCACACAAAGTTACAAGGAGTAACGTGAGTACACCAACTCAGTAAGTAACCAAAATAACTAAAGACTTGAGTGCAGTGACAGGCATTTACTAGTGATAGTTTCATAAAAACATGTCCCAGTGAAAACTAATAGAGTAATCAAAAGACTACATTTACCAAATACTTTACAAACTCCAGTTCCCCTTCTAAACTTGCATAAACATCAACTCTGTTTATTAAAGAGACTTAGTGTAAAATGAGTGAAAAACAATGATCTCACAATTTATAGCCTCTCGGGCACAATATCACTCATACGTAAGGTCTCTCAGTCACTCGTGACTCCTCTATCAGTACTCAATGCTCACACTCAGAACTCTCACTCAACAGGTACCATGTATCCACACAAATTTGCTGTGGCGTGCAGCCCGATCCACATAACATATGCTGCGTCGTGCAGCCCGATCCAAATAATATATATATATATATATATATATATATATATATATATATATATATATATATATATATATATATATATATATGTGTNTAGGATCCCCTCTAGGAGTCTGTACACCCCAGTGAGCGCAGTCGACTATTATTTGGATCAGACAGCACGCCGCAACACATATATATATATATATATATATATATATATGTGTTGCGGCGTGCTGTCTGATCCAAATAATAGTCGACTGCGCTCACTGGGGTGTACAGACTCCTAGAGGGGATCCTACACCCCAAGCGCTATATATATATATATATACTACGACGTGCAGCCCAATCCGTATAATATCTACTGCGGCATGCAGCCCAATCCATAACTATCCTCACAAACTCGGCTCTCGGCTTCACTCAGTCATCCTCTCAAGCCACTCGGGAAACTCATCTCAACATCACCGGACTCACCCCCAAATTCCTCACAGTATTCTAAAACATTGTGATAACAGTGATATAGCAACAAGTTATAAACATGACTGAGTTCACAAATTTTCTATCAAAAATAGTGTGAGAATAGTGTAAAAATACCCCTGGGGCTCTAAACTGATCGGCACAAGGCCCCAAACGTGGAATACTGCCCATAATATAATATAAACCTCAAAAAATACAGGACATCTTGTGATTTCAAATCAAATACGCGGCATAAAAGTCGCCATGGGACGGACCAAGTCACAATCCCTACTGATGCACGCCCACACACTCGTCATTTAGCATGTGCGTCACCTCATTTACGAAAATGAAATACCGGGGTTTCATACCCTCTGGTCTAGAGTTATAATCCTTACTTACCGCAAACTAGCCCAAATACTAATCCGCGATGCTCTTGCCTCTCGAATCGACTCCCAAATGCTCCGAGTCTTTCAAAATCAAATTAATATCATCAAAATATGCTAGGGATACGAAACCCTTTCAAAATTATCAAAATTAGGCACAATTTCCGAAATTGGCCAAACCCGACCCCTGAGTCCGCATCTCGAAATTCTATAAAAATTGCATCACAAAAATCCTCATCCTTTCCTGAGTCTATACATATAAAATGCATCAAAATCCGACCACAATTGCCCCTTCAATTACTCAATCAAAGTCTCCAATTATCTAAGCCCTAACCCCCAATTTACACACTGATTTTCCCTTAATTTCACCCTATTTCAGTCCAAAAATCACATAGAAACGAGTTTTAGGTTCAAATATCTTACCTCAACAAAGTCCTATTGATTTCCTCCTTCAAAACCCTCTCCAAAGCTTCAAACTCGCATGAAAATGGTGAAAGAAAGACCGAAATTCTCTAAGGACCCTTTTTATATGAGCTGCCCAGGGATTTCCACACCTGCGACCAATTGCTCGCACCTGCAGACCCGCACCTGCGGACCCAGGTGCGCACCTGCGCATCCTACTTAAAGTACCATTTTTCGCACTTGTGACTTGTTCTTCGCACCTGCGACTCCGCAGGTGTGACCCAAGTCCCGCACCTGCGGCCTTGTTCAACTTGCCAAAATTCCGCACCTGCGCATGCCTTTCTGCACCTGCGGCGTTGCACCTGCGGCCACCCTTCTGCAGGTGCGGCCACACCAGAAACATTCCACCAACAGTTTTTCTGCTGCAATTTCCCAACTTCAACCTTCCGATGACTATCCTAAAACACTCCACCAACAAGTCATAAATAATCACCCGGACTTAGTTGAACCCTCGGAACACCCAAAATGACATCGAAACACCAATTCAACTCATGATTCAAGCTAAGAATCCTAAAACTTCCGAAAATCATCTACGATGCCGAAACTACCCAAAACACGTCCGATTATCCTAAAATTTGCACACACGTCCAAAATAACACTATGAACCTGCTCCAACCCCCGTAATTCCATTCCGACCCCGATAGCCTATTTTCCAGTGCCGACCGGAAATCGCCAAAAATTGACTTTCGCCAATTCAGGCCTAATTCTACACCGGACTTCAAAACCACATTCCGAACACACTCTTAAGCCACAAATCACCTAACGAAGCTATCCGAACCATAAAATCTACATTCCGAGGTCGTTTACCAATAAGTCAACTCCCAGTTGACTTTCCCAACTATTAAGTCAATTTAAGAGACTAAGTGTCTCAGTTCTCACCACGACCACCCCGAACCAGGACCAACCGACCCAACACATCATAATTAGGTTAACTAGCACATAACAAAGCTGAAATAAGGGGAATGAGGCTAATCTCACGGAACGACCAGCCGGGTGTTACAACAATAGTATCCTGCTCTGATGACTTTGTGAACCAATGACTCGGCACCAGAATGATTTATGCAAGTGCCTTCATGAATTTCCTATAGGATGTAGTTGGTATCTCCTGTACCCAAGTATATTGCCAATGGTCTATCGGACATCCTTCTATACAGTGTTCTATCCTCGTCCAATGTGAACCGTGCGGCCTTCGTGCGTAGAGTCCTCGATTCCTTAGGATCCGATGGACGCTTCGCGTTCTTTAGGTATTCGATATACTTATTCCTCTAATCCCAGATCATACTTTTGGAGTTTATTTCAGTGTGGCCTTCTTCGATTACTGACTTTGAAAGTTGTACGACAGTTCCCGAGCTAAGCTCGTCATCTTCGACCGATGACCCCAAACTTGCAAGGGCATCAGCCTCGTTGTTTTTCTCTCGAGGTACGTGCTGCAGGGTCCATTCTTTAAATTAATGTAGAGCCACCTGTAGCTTGTCCACGTACCTCTGCATCCTGTCTTCCAAAACCTCGAAAGTTCTGTTGGCTTGGTTTACCACAAGTAGGGAGTCACATTTGGCCTCGATGACCTCTTCTCCCAAACTCTTAGCTAGATCGAGACCTACAATCATATCCTCATACTCGGCCTCAACGTTAGTTAACTTGGAAGTTTTGATAGACTGTCTAATTGTATTACCTGTGGGCGGCTTAAAAATGATGCCTAGACCAAACCCTTTCACGTTCAAAGCGCCGTCTATGAAGAGGGTCCACACCCCTGACTATCTACCTGATTTTAGCAATAGTTCCTTTTCGACCTTGGGTACGAGGGTTGGCATAAAGTCGGCCAACACGTCTGCCAAGATTTGAGACTTGATGGTCGTTCGGGGTCGATACTCGATATCGTACCCGTTGATCTCGAGGCCCATTTGGCCAATCAACTCGAGAGTTTGGCTTATGTAAAATATTGTGAAGGGGATAGGTAGTCACGACACAAATTGGGTGACATTGAAAATATGGTTTTAATTTCCTAGAGGCACTTATTAGAGCAAGCGCTAATTTTTCTAAGTGTGGGTACCGGGTCTCGGCCTCACCTAAGCTTCAACTAACATAGTAAACAGGAAATTGCATACCTTGATCTTCTCGAACTAGCAGCCCCCTTACCGTGATTTTTGAGCCTGCTAAGTATAAGTAGAATTGCTTGTCCGCTTTTGGATTACGGAGCAGTGGCAGGCTCGAGAGGTACCATTTTAGTTCTTCCAATGCTTGTTGGCATTCCGGGGTCCATGCAAATTTGTTCTTCATATTAAGCAGTAAGAAGAACCGGTGACTTCTATCTGAGGACCTCGAAATGAATCGGCCTAGGCCGGCTATGCGCCCTGTTAAAATTTGTACAACCATAACATTATCCATGACCATGATATCTTCGATTGCCTTGATTTTATCGAGGTTGATCTCGATTCTACAATTTGAGACCATAAAGCCGAGGAACTTGCCCGAACCGACCCTGAATGCACATTTCTCCACGTTGAGCTTCATATTGTACTTTCTTAGTATGCCAAAGGTCTTCTGCAAATGTTTCAAATGGTCCTCTGCTCGCAGGGTCTTAACTAGCATATCGTCAATATAAACCTCCATTGATTTACCTATTTGTTCTTCGAACATTCGATTTACTAGGCGTTGATAAGTAGCAACAATATTTTATAGTTTGAACGGCATTGCGTTATAACAATAGGTGTCGTACTTTTCCTGATCCTCCGGGTTCATTTTATTTGATTGTACCCGAAGTAGGCATCGAGAAAGCTAAGGATCTCGTGGCCGGCTGTGGCATCGATTGTGCAATCGATATTCAGCAAAGGAAAGGAATCTTAAGGGCATGCTTTGTTTAAAACCTTATAGTCTACGCACATTCTAAGTTTATTCCCTTTTTAGGGATTACGACTACATTTGCTAGCCATTAGGATATTTTACCTCCTGAATGGACCCTATTTTGAGAAGTTTGGTTACCTCGTCCTTGATGAATGCATGTTTAACCTTGGACTGGGGCCTTCTCTTTTGCTTTACTAGACGAAACTTTGGGTCCAAGCTCAATTGATGGGTAGTGACCTACGATGGGATCCTTGTCATATCAAGGTGGGACCAAGCCAAATAATCCATATTATTGATAAGGAATTTAATGAGTTTTCCCCTTAACTCAGGGGTTAACCCCGTGCCCATGTATACCTTTCGCTCGGGTAGGTTCTCGATCAGTATGACTTGCTCTAGATCTTCCACCGTTGATTTTGTGGCATCAGAGTCATCGGGAATTATGAAGGATCGAGGAATCCAATGTTCGTCATCCTCGTCCGCCTTTTGTTCCTCCGATTGGGTCGAGGCTGGTACATGTGGTTGCTATTTAACCTCCTTTTTTTCTTTTGACTCCGATCCCTTTGTTGATGAAAGCGCCAATATCGGTATCACTTCATCGACCGCGAACATCTCTTTGGCAGCATGTTGTTCCCCATACGCTATTTTTACTCCATCCGATGTCGGGAATTTCAGCATTTGGTGAAGGGTTGAGGGGACCACCCTCATGTTGTGAATCCAAGGTCTTCCGAGTAAGGTGTTGTATCTCATATCGCCCTTGATCATATGAAACTTTGTTTCTTGAATAGTCCCGGATACATTTACTGGTAAGATGATTTCATCTTTAGTTGTTTCACTTGCCATGTTGAAACCATTGAGAACCTGAGCTGCGGGCACGATCTGATCCTGTAAGTCGAGCTGTTCCACGACCCTTGATTGAATAATATTGGCCGAGCTCCCTAGATCAATTAAAATACGTCTAACCTGAATCTTATTCATAAGAATAAATTACCAATGCATCATTTTGGGTTATGAGATCTCCTTTTCTTCCTCGTCATTGGACGACAAAATGCCCTCCGGTACATAGTCTCGAGTTCGTTTCTCCCCGGTGATCGACACCTTGGTGCGCTTGAACACGGGCCCTTGTAGAATGTCGACCCCACCAAAGATCATGTGAATCACGTGCTGTGGTTCTTCCTGTTTTCATCCCTATCTCTGAAGTAATTTTTAGCTCGGTCGCTCAATAATTCTCGAAGGTGACCCTTGTTGAACAGAAGGGTCACCTCCTCCCGTAGTTGTCTGCAGTCTTCGATTCTATGACCATGAGTACCATGTTATTTGCATATTTGATTAGGTTCCTTTGATCTGGATCGATCTGTAGGGGTCTGGATCATCTAGTGTCCTTGGTCTGTCTAATGGCTGATACAATACCCGATGCTTCGATGCTGAAGTTGTATTCTGATAGTCTTGGTGCTTCTGTGGCCTCGGCGTGTTTGTCGAAGCCACTTTTACTCATGAGCCTTCGAAAGCTCTATCCTTGATTATTCCTTTGATCATTTCGAATGGGATTACATCCTAGGCCGCTGTTTCTATGATCTGCGCTGTATGGTTGATACCGATCTCTATTCGATTGGGGTTCTCTATCGATGTCCCTTTGAATTTTTATTACGGGCCTGTTTCGTAAACAGAACCGGAAGGGTTCCCATATGATCATCCTCGACTCTGATCTTTGAATGGTACCGATTGTGCACATCGGCCTAGGTCACTGCTAGATATTCAATTAAATTCTGCTTTAGCTTTCGCGATGCTATCGAACTTTGTTCGTTCAAAACTTGAGTAAGGGCATGAACAACCCTATCATCTCTGACCGGTGGTAGGTCCATGCGTTCCATCTGGAATCGAGATATGCATTCCCTTAATATTTCGTTGTCTTGTTGCTTCACTTTGAAGAGGTACGACTTCTTAGTCGCAATGTTTATTGCTCCGGCGTGTGCATTCACGAAGGAATCAACAAGCATGGCGAAGGAATCAATGGAATTGGGTGGTAAATTATTGTACCATATCATCGCCCCTTTCGATAAAGTTTCTCCAAATTTCTTCAGTATAACGGATTCAATCTCATCATCTTCTAAGTCATTTTCTTTTATTGTGCATGTATAAGAAGTAACATGCTCATTAGGGTTGGTGGTCCCATTTTACTTGGGAATTTATGGCATGAGAAATTTCTTCGGAATAGGTTTCGGAGCCGCATTTAGAGTGATAGTCTTCTGCACGAACTTCTTCGAATCTAGACCCTTTAGAATCAGTGGTGCCCCCGGTATTTAGTCAACCTGGGAGTTTTATGTTTCTACTTTTTAATCATTTCCCTTGATGTTATTTTCTCCTGATTCAATCCGTTTAGTGAGATCCTCGAGCATTTTCATAATGGCACGGTCAGTCCCCGATTCATTGGCGTTCGATCTCTCCGGTACATGTTCGATCATGTGAATAACTTCTAGTGAGAGTTCGGGTTTGACCCCACTTGGTGCACGGTTCTGATTTTGCAGTTGCGCTATAGCAGCTTGCTGAGCCTGTAACATCTCAAATATTAGCTGAAAGCTGACTCCACCATCTTCTCCACTCTGCGTACCTCGACCACCTGATCGAGCTTCCCTGCGTATGCTACCTTCGGGATCAACGCCCAGATTTGCATTTAGGGCGACACGTGAACTAACATCGACAGGATTTGCAATTGGTACTCCCTCGAGGTCAGCCTGAGGCACTTCGATCCCTGGAGTGGCTATATTGTTATTTTCCCCGTGAAATCCGAGGTTGTTGTCACTATGAGTGGGTGCTACTTGTGAGTTTGACATGTTTATCCTGAAATCAAAAATACTTACGAGAACAAAAGTAAAGCCATATGTGTTATCGGAGTCAGTATTAAGCAATCACTATTATCCTTAGTCCCACGGTGGGCGCCAAACTGTTTACCCTTAAAATTGGATAACAATCAAATATATAATGTGGTTTTAAGGACATATGATTTCACCTAATATCAATTGATATGAAGATTAGTAATAGAAATTAACAATAAGGTAAAGCAAACAAGTGTATGGAATTCAGCCCTTGAGCTAGAGTGCCCTCGAACTGATTGATACCAGAACATTTAACAATAAGCAAGCTGATGAACAAGAGGGTATAAGCTAAAGAGAGTGTTGTATTGCTTTTTTATGCGGGAACAATGTGTGTTACAAATGAATAGAACTCCCCTTTATATAGTAGAGTAATTCTACTTATGGCGTAACTCTAATTACAGAAGGATATCTCATGATTAGCTAATTACCCGTTCTTGATTTGATCCGTTTCGAGATTTTCGCCATGATCTCCGATCACTCGCAGATATCTCGCCTTTCTGTTGTTATGCTATCTTCGATCTTGCTCGATGTTTGTCTCATTTGGTCCCGATCGCTACTTCCCTCGATCTCGACAGGTACCTCGAATCCCGAACTCGGTACCTTGTCCTTGTGCCCTGGTTTGATCTACTATGGGATCGATCTTCGATCCTTCACCCTTTGGTAAATTAGTATAATCGGGTATCCGTATACACAATTTATGTGAACACATTTGACTGGGCACGAAGTTTAAAAAATTGAGAAGACTTTTGAACTTATGGTGTAAAATAAAGCACATACGTTGTCACACCTCCTTTTTCACTACCCCGTAAGGGTAATAAGGGATATGGTAATAAGGGAGTTTTTCCACTTTAAGTGACATTATTCGATTTTTGGGATTTATTTTATTCAGAGTCGCCACCCGGATTTTTTANAATAAGGGAGTTTTTCCACTTTAAGTGACATTATTCGATTTTTGGGATTTATTTTATTCAGAGTCGCCACCAGGATTTTTTTACGGTGTTCCGGGACATCATTTATTTATTAGAAATCCCAAAACCGAGGAATTTTGACTCTGTTTAAATTGTCTGCGAATCAGAAATCCGGGTAAGAAATTCTGTTAACCCGGGAGAAGGTGATAGGCACTCCCGAATTTCGTGATTCTAGCACGGTCGCTTAATGATTAAACTTGGCCTAATTGTTTAATTACTGATTTTAGCACCTAAATGCATTTCTAAATTTTTACCGCTTTTAATGTTCTTTTGTGTTTAAAGAGCTATTTTGAGACGAGTCACGTATGCGTAAACGCATAGAGTTTGAAACGCGTCTAAATTTATGTCACGCGGACGTGTACACAATTCTTGACACTTAGCTCATTAAATAATATGGAAAAAGTGCGCAAGCGCATATTTTGTTTTGTTGTCAAATGAAACCGAAATCACGTCACGCGAGCGTGTATGCAATTCCGATAATAATTTTTTTTTTTTAAGAAATTCGTTCCTAAAAGTATCTACGAGTGTTTATTTTAACATTTATTTGTGTTACGTAAACATGTACACAATTTTAAATATTTTTATTATTATTAAGATTGTTTCGCCCAAAGTTGCGAGAACACATACTTTGGTCTTAATTTTAGAACCCGTAATTATGCCACGCGAACGCCGAAAATCCTAAAGTTTGCCTACCCAAATGTGATCGGCCTAAAGATGCTCCTATCGACTTTAGTCAAGTAAATAAACAAAGTAAGATAATGAAAATGTTCGACTAAAATTTCTTTCTACTTTTAATGACCAACCCTCGACCGTATACAAACAATTCTTTTTTTTAACACTCTATTAGCTCCATGTGACACTCCACCAAATAACATGAAAAACACAACTAACAAGCTAATAGGTATGATCAAACATGATCAGTAGCCTAAACTAACGAAGTTAAATGGTGAAAACATAATATTATTCCAGCAAGACACAAAGTTCGTAAAGCAGAATATTATCGACAAAAACCGTAAAACAATGATAGCAAAAGTATAAAATCTAAAAAAAAACTCAGAAGTAACTTTTTAAAATAATTTAAAGGTAAATTATGTCAAACTTCGAGATATCTACCCAAAACAAAAGTTAAAACTTATATTCTCAGATATATCAAGTGGAGGACTGAACACAGTTATTGATAAATAGATATTAGTGAGTTCCTAATTAATGAACTAGGATCTACAGAGGTATTAATAGAAATATACTATTATTTCTTCACCTACATATTATATTCAAACATTAATTTAAACTATTATTAACTAATACGTTCTACGCTAAACCTTATCAATTGATCAACCTGGACAAAACCTAATAAGTTGCTAAGAATAAAGGATTATGGAAATTTAACTTATTAAAGAAAACAATTCAAGACCTTGAATATTGAAACTTCCAGGTGGATCATTAAACTTGAGTTTTCATGGTGAGTATATTAAAGACAAAGACTTTTGATAATAAAAACTTTGAATTGCTTTGAAGCTTTTGGCGTACGAAATTCCTTAAACAAATCAAATCTCATCTCACAATTACAACTATACGAATTGAACAAAATCATTCCATGGTTTCTATAGAAATCAAACAGAATTTGAACTAAGACTAACCATCCAATACCAAGCTTAAAAAAAAACACAAACCACATAAAATAATAAGAGAGAAAAAAAAAATGAACCTGAAATAGCAATTAAATTCAAACGGACCCGTGAACGGAACTACGGACGGACCTCGGACTCACGAACAACGACTGGAAAAGCTTTTGATTCCAAACTCAAATCCGATACTCAAACGAACTCCCTTGATTGAAACAAAATCGGATTTTTGTGGAAAGGGGCTGAGGTGTGCCAAAGGACTGGCCAATCTTCGATGGCTCCTGGGAGTATTGTCTCCTTCTTTTTATAAAGAAAATTTAGTAGTTTTGTTTTTTTTTGGTTGCATTTGGAGTGGGAACATGGGTTTTGAAGTTGGAGGTTAGGTATAGTGGGGGAAGAAACATGAGGGAGTGGGAAGTTTGGGAGGGCTTTTATTTTAATTATTATTTTTTTCATTTTTATTATATTTAAATTTTAATAACCCTTTTTTTAAAATAAAATAAGATAAAATACACGTGTGTGTATATATATATATATATATATATATATATACTTTTAAACTTTAAGGGACTATATAACTAAGAAAATTCACTATTTACATTATGGTTGAAATTATATTAAAAAAAACTACTATAACTTACATTTAAATTAAAAGAAACCATATATATATATATATATATACATTTATTTTCTTCTATTTAAATATAGGAACAAATCTTATATTCTAAGAATGTGAATATTTTTGTTGTTTTTAATTTTCTTAAAAATAACCTATTAAGAGTAAGATAAAAATTTATAATATTAAGATTAGACCTAAAAGTAATATTTACACAAAAATAGCATAGAATTTGGGTGTGGTAAAAAATTAGTTGTTCATAGTATGCCCCTCTTTGCTTGGAAACATGAAGATTTTCAAGCAAAGAAAATGAACACGGTGACTAATTTTTTGACCTCACTATTATTTGAAAAGGAAAAGAAGATAAAAGAAAAAGATGCGACCAAGCCTTGGTTTTAGGCAACCTACATATCCCGGGTTATAAGAGAATCAGGTCACGTGTAGTTCAGAGGAAGAAGAGTGAGGGAACATGCTTAGAGGGAGAGCCGACTGAAGTTCTATCGAGGTTCCGATCCGCAATTCCGACAATTATATCAAACTGAAAAGAAAATTACATACTCTTGAAATCCAAGAGTTACAAATTCCTATCTAAATGCCATCTGGAGTCTTGTCTTGATTCTCGACTTGCTTCTCCCATTGACTTTAGACTTAAACTCGATGCTCTCGATGAAACAGGCTATGAAATATTCTTACATGCTTGTTTCTTGATCAGATGATGGATCTTGAGACCTTGCGTCTCTGCATGCATCCTGTCAAAGCTGCTTGCGGCTGGTGTTGAGATCAAACGTTCCACTTTCTCGGGCGAGATCCGGAATCTTAGTTTTTGCACATCCAATCCGTGCTTTGCGGAAAAACCTACAAGCCATCAAAAACAAACAAAACGAACAAAAATTTTCTGCCCCAGTTTGCACTAGGAAATTTTTGTGAGTTATTGAAAACAAATTAAACTATCTTTGCTATTGAAGAAATAAAAATTGAAAAAGACACACATTTTTTTTATATAAATAATAGGGATGTCGTACCTAGTGTTAACAAGAATGAAGGAACCTAGGGGATGTAGTACCCTGTGTTAATGATAAGATGAGGCTCGTGGCACTATATGATGCTACTAGGGAATGTCGTACCCTATGTTGGCAAAACAATGCAGCCAGGGGATGTAGTACCCTGTGTTGACAATAAGGTGAGGTTCATGGCTCACTGAGATGCTACTAGGGAATGTCGTACTCTATGTTTGCAACAAAATGACACTCGTAGTGCTTTGAAATGCTACTAGGGAATATCGTACCCTATGTTGGCAAAAAGTAATGCAACTAGGGGATGTAGTACCCTGTGTTGGCAATAA
>ML327064.1:0-15491 GCA_005239505.1 Nicotiana paniculata
GTCTGTATGTTGAGAGGGTGAGGAAGAAGACAGGGGAGGGAACAACGCTGGTCTTGGGAATTAGGGGGTCCTTTTCTGATTTTTAGGTCTAGGTCTTAGGGGTATTTAATGAGATTAGGGTTGTTTGGTAGGGAAGGGTATTTGGGTAGTGGGCTAGGACGGTATGGGTTTGGGTAATTTGGGCCCTGAAATTGGGCAAATTTGATATGAGAGGCAAGTTTTATCTTTCAAAAATAACCACTTTACTACTAATTAAATTTATTTTTACCAAAACGACCTAATTAACATTTCAACTAATTAAGTAAACTAATTGACTAAAGCTAATGTATATTTTTTTTGGTGATTTTCATGTATTAATCTAACAATTAAAGAATAATTAATTCTTAAAAATATAAATTAAACCTAAGATGACATGAAATGAAAATGTGAAAATTTTTATGATTTTTCTGTAATTTTGAAGTATTAAACATGCATGAAATACAAATAAATAAAGAAAAATTCCTAAAATTTATAAAAAATTATTTTTTAAATTATTTTAGGAGTAATTTCCATGCGGGACAAAAATTGGGTGCTCACAAATATGAAAGACGCAACAGATTACATCATATCCAAAGATGGGAAATTCGATTCCAGTAGTTTCGTTGCTCTGCAAATCCCATAGCACCAAGGCCAATGGAACCAATTTTCTTTACAGTATCCGATTGGATGTAATTTGACTGGCCAGTTCCTCACGTTGTAAATTTTAGTTGATTGCATCAGCTATATGTACCCCAAGTAAACTTTGCCAAACCTGTAGCATACCATGTTATTAGCAAATTAAAAAAAGAAAAAGGATAAAACGAATAGGGAAAACCAAACAGAATTTTTTCAAGGCAGTAAAATTTAATAAAAGTAGTAAGCCAAGATGAATGTCCAATGTTAATATTCCTTCTCTTCTCAAGATTCATAGCGAAAAAATGCAGTCCCAGATAGGGAGTTGGAGACCTAAGTCCAGTATTGAAATTGTTGTCTGACTAGTAATTTACCCGAGTTGTCGTCAGTATCACAAAGATATGTTTATCTTTTAACAACTTCTCTATTTATTGTTTTAGTTCTCTGCAGTTAACATTTGAATGGTAAGGCACGGAGGTTTGAACTACGCCTTCTATGCATGTTTTTCAACTCCCTGCATTTAATATTTTTTTGAGAAGAAAAAAAAAAGACAACAGCGAAATAGAAAGAGCAGATACCAGTTTTGTCTGTGTTAAATTTTGTATGACCCACGGCGAAAAAAGACAAACCACGAACAATAAACGAAAAGTAACATGCATTCTGTTGATCAACATAATAGGTGAATCTATATTTAGAGTGATTGACACTATGACAAGGTGGGGAAGTATAAGTTTCAAATTTTTTTCTTTTTTTCTCAAGTTACGTGCTCAGCCAAATAACATCACATAAATTTAGACAGAAATAGTAATAAGCAGCTAAAAGACATACTTTTCTTGTTGGTCCTGCGGATTTGATAATAGAATTCCAAATGCTTCCGCATTTGCTTACAGAAGCATGACATTGGATACAATATACGCACAAGCACCAAATACAGAATTGCAAATAACAACAACACATTCGAATATTTCTCTTACTTCTTCTTTCAAAGAATATAACAATATGAAGTAACTAATAGGATTTTTCACAAATGAAATGTTTTAGAGAGCTTAGAACGTCCAGAAAACAGTGATGAGGAAGGAACTTGCCATAATTGAAAGACACTGAAATTTTCTGAGCTATGAATATCAAAAGCACATAAAAAATGAAGCACAAACTTTTAATGAAATAACAGTAATCATATGGAACAACAAAAGTACAACCATCTCGATAGGCAGAGGAAGAGAGGAACACATGGCTAACAGAAATTAGCAAAATGCACTAGTATTTATATGTTATAAATTTCATGTTCAATCAACAGAAAGAGCACTGCACAAAGAACAATGAGATAATATTACAAGACGTTTGCTATACTCCGTATTTATATCAATCATCCGATAGTCAGAGCAATGAAGAAGGAACTAACTATGCCAAATTGAAGAATAAAAGAAGATTGTTTTGTTCTTTCTCTAGTACATAATATTTTTAAAGAGGCATTCTTGATTAAGCACCATTCACCAACCTTGTTTATCCGAACAAACAAATTTGAGCAAAGAGAAAGAAGAAAAGGCACTGGTTTCAAAATTTCAAAGCGTGTATGACAGAATAAAGACATTTGAGTATTAATCTACTACAAAAATAAAGTAAATAAAAATTTTGGTAGTAACATAAATTCACGGTCTTTACTTGTGTTTAGAAACCGAGGGAAGAAAGATGTGGTTTGACGAATCTGCAGATGGTTTCAACAGTTTATGTTAGCAGCCTAACAACAAACATCAATCTGTTCTCCAAATTATTTTGTTTGATCTAGGAATGTAATTGAAGGCAAATTGGAAATATCTTTAGCTAGAATTAGAAAGTGTAGACTGACCAATTCACGGGTGCAGCAGCGAAGAATCCAATCCCAAACAATTTCAACTTGACTTCAACAAATATTAAAACGGGAAAACAAAGCTTTCAAGATAAGAACACAGGATTAAAATTTTACTGAGTTGCAATATCAGAGACGGTGGAATTTTACTGCATTGCAAATAACTACTCTTTTTAGATTTTTCGTTTTTCATGGGCTGGCCTGTGGTGAAAGGCCACAGAAGCATTTGGGCGAGACAGGCGTGTTGATGACATAGACAGCTGAAGAACCCAACTGTTGCTTCTAATGTAAGAGAATAAATTTAAGATTTTAATACTCTCATTTATTTTTAATGACAATTTTTATAAGAATAACATAATATATTTAAAATTATAAGATTCAATAAATAATTTTAATATATTATACACATATTTAGTTAAAGATAAAAGTTTTATTACACTTTTAAATTTCGTAGTATGTGTTTACTCGTAAAATAATGTAGTTGATTTTGTTACGTGATTAATAGACAAACGAATTGATTTGATCCGAAAAATGATAAAGAGATAAAATAAATACTAAGATTAATAATTAAAATTGTAGAAGATGACAAGCTTGGCTCCGAATGCAATGTCTCCAAGAGCAGAAATGAGAATAACTATAAAATGTAAGCAAAGTTGTTAAATTAAGGGCAAAAGTAACTAGGTGAAACTTTAGTATCCAAAAAGTATCCCGTGTCCTTACAATGGCTGCTAAGCCTGATATTTATAATTTTGTCTATGGATACAAGATCCTAGGATCGAACTCCTCTTAAATGATAATAAAAGAGCCATTAATGTGCATGTAACAGCAGTCCATGAATGCGAATATTTTCTGTAACGGTCGCTCATTTAGTATTAGAGAATATTCCCTCATTGAATGCTATCCAATGACAAATACTTGATCTTCTCCCATTGACTATGCTCTCTTCGGGATTTACCCAATTTCGTTTGCATTTGTTGTATCCGGTATTGGTCGTTACTTGACTTGACTTTTTCCTATCTTCAGTTCCACGTGCCATGTTTGTTTACTCGCAAAACGGTACAATTAAATTTGTTATGTGGTTTATAGACAAGCAAACTGATTTGATCCAAAAAATGATAAAGAGACAAGATAAAAATAAGGCTTAGCAATAGAAATTGAAGAAGATGACAAGCCTGACTCCGAGCGCAATTTCTCTGAGGACTATAACGAAAGTAATGATAAAGAGCAAATAAAGTTATTTAATTGAAAGCGAGAGTAAAATATAGCATATGTTTCTCCAAGAATTTTGTGTCTTACAATGGCTCCTAAGCCTGCAATTTATAGCTATACCGAGGGAAATAAGATCCTAGGATCAAGCCTTAAATGATAATAAAGGAGTCATTGATGAATATGTCATGCCATGAATGCAAATATACTCTATAACGTTTTCTCATTAGTGTTAGAGAATATTCTCTTATTGAATGCTATCCGATGGCAAATACTCGATATGTTCCCACTAGCCATGCTCCCTTCAGAATTTACCCGATTGTCGATTGCAGCTATCATATCTGGTATTGGTTGTTACTTGAGTCGCCTTTAGTTGTTTTTTGGTTCCACGTGTCCTAGTATCATTCAACCATTTATTATAAATCAATTTTACTCTAACAGAAAGTCCCCCTGTTTTCGGGTGACATATATTTGTGTTACCGGAAAGTTGGTGAAGATTCTCTTCTTGGCGGGAAAGTTCCTGAACAGTCTTTGACGCTTGAAAGGACGCACATCTTCGCGTATTCAATACCCCAAACACGTGTTGCCCCACGATTTAACAAATATTTTTGCCGGTTTTCGAGATAATCATGACAACGATTTTTGCCGTCTACAACTTTACTTCTAGTCATCATTTTACTTCTTTTACTTCCAAAATTTTTATAAGTCCTTCTTCCTTGCACTCTTATGCTTTGAAAATTTTTCATCTTCTCCGAATTTCTCAGCAAAATCTTTACTGACCCTTTGTTACCATCGATTCTTTCATTGCCTTTTTTTGGAAACGCTGATCTCCTCTCCGGTGGAGGCCCAACAAGAAATAAGGATAAAGAAACCGATGTCGATTCTGAACCTCCCACTGTGAGAACCTTCATACCCAAACACCTCAGTACTGTTAATGACTTCCAAGAGAAGGATCCTTTTGCGTCTTTATGGACTTGTGATGTTAGTAAGTAAACCTCCTCCATTCGTCCTTCTAGTATCCCTACTGTGAATGAGGACTGCAACTGTCATAATCTAGACATCATCACTCCAGATATGATAGAATGGGTTACCTCCACCAAGGAGGGTTACGTATGTTTATACGTATCCCTTTACCTTGGGTCCCTTTTCTCTGGGGTCGAACACAGGGCTCGACCCCATAATTTTAGAGTTTTACCACCGGTACCGAATCGACTTAGCACAAGTAGGCTCATATATATGGCGAATGGTGGCTTGCCTTCGCTAATTATGCATGAAGACTGGGGAAACCCTAACCCTTGCACACATGATGAATCTCTACTCCTCCAAAGTTTTTCGTGGGGGAGTAATTAGCTTCAGCAAACGTGGCCACCACGCTCTTCTCACCAGCGTGGATGATGACAATGATCGTGGGTGGATGGAGCAGTTTGTCATCATCTCTACCCAAGACATCATCCCGACCATATCTCCATCTTTTCCTGAATCGTGGAATCACTTTCGTAAGTTTACGATTATCATTTCCTTCCTTCGTGAAAAGATTATTTTCCGTTATTGTTGACCCATCACTTCTTTTATTCCAGCTACCCGGCAGAAACCACGAGTTCAAGTACTGGACCAGTGGGTTCAGAAGATTCTGGAAATCACAACACCAGAATCTCGCCGGTGGAAGGAAATGGCCCTAAAATATGGGTGGAAGGACAAGAACCATGGTAAACCGAGTCCTTCTTCCTTTTATCCTTCTATGAACATAGGTAACTTTGCTAACTCCATTTTTTGCTTGATTCAGGACTTCCGCAGGGCTCTGTCACCTGCCTCAAGGTCGTCATTTTAGCTGACCCCGAGGTAGCCATGAGGGTGATACGAAGTTCCGTTGCCCGAAGCAGTGACCGCGGATCTTCTTCCGATGAAGGTGCTTCCTCTCAGAGTTCCCAGACAGAGAACAAGCAACCAAAAAGGCGAAGTTCTTCCTCGGCTGGGACTCAAAGTAAGAAAATAAAGAAGACAACGACCAAATCAGCCACAATGGTTGTTGTAGATGATGGGGAATTCAGTGATCAAGTGGCTACCTTTCATCTCAATCGAATGCTCAGCTAGGAGAGCTTCAATACCCGACTGCAGAAGAGATCCAGGCACTTTCGGGCGAGATGGATCTGTTAGATAATGTTGATTCTCGCTTTTCTGCCCCCACTGCTATCTCCGATCTAAGGAGTTCAGACCCTGGGCTTCTTCTGCCTTCGACCATTGAGCAAGAAACAACCAACGCTGCCCTTTCCACATATGCTTCTCATCCTTCCACACCAGCAACTTCACGCCCATCGACACCAGTCGCTCCTTTGTCGCCACCACCAACCGCATCTCCTCTGTCAGCAATATATGACTGAAAAAGAGGTGCTTCTCCTCCCCGGTCTCCTGACCACGGGAATTTGGGGCATAATTACTCAACCCCTTCCCAGATCCTCGAGGGAGGAGAAACGCCACTCTTTCAGTTTTGAGAGGGTGCCATAGTTTGTCCAAGTCAGTGGAGCTTGCGAATTATCTGAAGACTTTAGCTACGGAGAAATATTGGAAGAAAATGCACTCTCTTTTCTGAGGAGTGCTTGATAAACAACTCCATGCACAACACAACGTAGGTACCGAACTAGTTTATTCGTATCTTCTTTTATATTTACTTTTTGTAATGGAAATTGTAACCTTGATACTCTTTTTTGCAGGCCAATTTTCTTACTTCCAAAGGTCCACAAAGGTTGATTCTTGAAAAGCAAGGACTCATTTCCGAGCAGGATCCAATTTTGGCCGAGAGGAACCAACTTGTTGTGTATCTCCCGGTGTTGGAAGCAAAAGCTGTTGAGGCTGGAGAGCTTGAAGCCTTGTTGCAGCAAACTGAACAAGACAAGATGGACCACATCCAAGAATCCACTCAATTACATGAAAAAATTCAAGAGGCTAAGGCTAATGCTACTGTGCTTGAGGAACCAACAATATTGTGCTTGCTGTTGCCGAGCTTGAGTCTGCCTTTGAGGAACAAATGAATAATTCGAAGGCATCCTTAAGCTCCAAGACCGAGGAGGCCAATGCTGCAGACTAGAAGAGGGCCTGACTGGAGGAGAAGCTAAAGAGGTTGACCAAAACCGGCTTCATTTGGCTACGAATGTTGAGCTCTATGCTCACCTCGGTGCCCAGAGATATGAGAGGGACGACCTCTAGGCCGAAATTGAGAAGTTTCAGGCAAAGCTCTACGACTAAGAGGATTCCCTCGTATTTGAGAAGACTTATGTAATATATCATATGAGGAGGAAGACCTTGGAAGAAGCCAAATTAGTCATTGCTAATATAGATGATTGCATTGCCCAGGCCTGAGAACTGGAGTTGTCTACTCGTGAACGCCTTCTTGCTTGGCCAGCTACAAATGAATCCTCGATTACTGGTTTTGAGTACTCAAGAACCAAAGGGGAGATTAAAGAAGATGAGGATGAAGGCCAAGAATCGGCGGCATTAAGGCTTAGTTTCTTTTTTCTATTCTTTTCTTTTTGTTTTTGTCCTTTTGCACTGATAAGAAGGGATTTTGACCGCTTATTTTCCCTCTTTTACTTGAGTTTTAGCTCGAAATGCTTAAAGGTATACCGAGAACTAATGAAATGAGCTTTATTGAAGGAACATTGGGAAACGAGCCAAAAAAGTAAAAATCAACTCAAAAAGGAGTCAAAATTGGACAAGAACAAAATCAGGGCAAAAGTGCTTAGAGTGTGAACCGCACAATTTTGTGTGCGGCATAAACCAATGAATTAACCCTGTCATCTTTAGCTTCATAGTGTGGGGACTGCATAATTCTAGTGTGGCCACAGAAGAGAGGTTTAGAGACCCATAGTTGTGCGGACCGCACAAGTATTGCGCGGTCGCAAAAGTAAGTGTGCGGACACATTCACTATTATGCGGACTGCAGAGGAGTAGACTCAGAAAACCTCAAGTTGAAGTTGTGCGGACTGTGGGAATTTTGTGCGACCGCAATCACTTTTACGCGGACCGCATAAAAAGAGATTCAGAGAATATCAAGTGAAGGTATGCGGTCCGCATGATTTTTGTGCGGCCGCAGAAGCCAAAGGTGCGACCACACTCACTTTTGTGCGGTCCACAAACTAAAGTACAGAACTAAACTCGAGCCCTGTGTGCGGCCGCACTCAGAATTATGCGGCCACACAACCTCCACAGGGTCATTTTTGTCAGATATTTTCAGCTTAGTATAAATAGGACTTTTGTCATTTTTAGGTCAAGTTGGGTTTTGTAAGAGTACCTGTTCCGTTTTCTTTTACTTCTTTTAGTAATTTTGTACTAGATTTGTCTCCAAATACTAGATTTTCATCACATTATCAAATATTATGGATTCTATATTTATTTCTTCTTTAATTCCTGTATTTTTTATGATTAGCTAAATCTTTAGCTAGGGTTGTGACCCAATCCTAGTGTGGGTATTTAATGGGTGTTTAATTTAGGGCTTGTTTGCGATTGGGTTAGTGATATTTAGCCTAGTTCTTGCTAGAATTCAAGAATTAATGGTTGCAAACATTGATTCATGCCTAATTGACTTAGTCTCTACTTGATAAAGAGAAACTAAGTCTAGGAAAACTTGGCTAACAAGGAATTGGAGTGAACTCAAGAAATTGATAGCCCCAATTAAAGGGTTGAAACTAGAGATAGTAATAAGTAACTTGAGCTAATATCATTTGTATTGTGCAAATACCCATTTGGACTTGAGTAAGCCAAATTGAGAAAAATCACTCAAACTACCGAGAGGTATAGAGTGAGTACCCGGGTGTAATTTCTATATTACGACCCCGACTAATCAAACTTGCCTTGAAGTTTACAACCCATTAGATAACCACCTAGGTAGAAGTCACGACCCTAGACCCTTTTTTTCAATTGAAAAACTCAACACCAAAAATATTGTCCCTTAGTTTTATACTTGCAAACCGTAGAGTAAAGTAGAAGTAGAACACCAATCAATATTGTGGAAGTGTAATTTGAGCCAAAATTTGCAAGCAACCTAGATATACACCTAATCCCATATTCTAACTCCATGTGGATTCAATCCCGACCTTTATTAGGTTTATTATTGCATCGACCGCCTTGCTACTTAATTGTGGTGTGGATTTGGCCGAGATTAATTCTTGCGCTGTTGCCGGGGAGTTAAATGGATTTAGCTATATATCTAGGTATTTGTGAGTTTTTTCTTTCTTTCCTTCCGAGTCACTAATTTTGTTTGTGAATTGCTTTTAGGTACGAAATGACTCTTAACAACGAGCCCCTCGGAAATTTACCATTGGGGGAGGAGGTAGATGATTATCAAGTGGATGAGGTTCATCCCAAACCTCAAGTAAACAGGCGAGGCCGACCGCCTCATGATAATATCCCAAACCCTCCCCCATCTCCACCAAGAGCAGCACACTGGGTGTTGCCGAACGAAGGCTATGCAAGTGCAGTAGTCCCGCACCGGATTAGGGCGGGCAACTTACAAATAACCAACGTGATGCTTATACTGCTTGAGCATCGAGATTTCTTCACTGGAGCTCCACACCATAATGCCTACAAGCATCTCAATGGGTTCATCGATATTTGTTGGGGGAGCAGGAAAGCAAATGTTTCTGAGGATGTACTGTGATTGAGGCTATTTCCATTTTCTCTATGGGGAAAGGCTTTGGACTGGTTAGAGAGATTTCCCAATCATTCCATCCACACTTGGGATGAGTTGACCGAGAAGTTCATTGTCAAATTCTTCTCTCTGGGGCACATAGCTACACTAAGGGAAGAAATTCTAGATTTCAAGCAAGAGCCCAATGAGCCATTGCACGAGATTTGGGAAAGATATCGTACCATGGTCAAAGAGTGCCCAAACAATGATATGATCGAGGCCATGATCCAATAAACCTTCTACAGGGGGATCAATATAACAAATCAGTTTGTGGTAAATCAACTCGCTGGGGGTAACTTCATGAACATGCCTTATTCTGAAGCTTGTAAGATCTTGGATGAGATGGCGGATACCTCTTCGGCGTGGAAAAGTAGATCCAATGTTCCTCAGGGTGACCCAAATGTTATTAACCTACACAAGGAACTACATGATCATGGGCAAGCTATTGCAGAATTGACAACCACCATGAACCAATTGGCCAAGGCTCAGCTTCAACAGGTTCAAGGGCCGAAACAGGTGAATGCTATGGAAGGGGTGAACAACAGATAGCAACGAGGTCAACAAGTACAAAACCATCCGGAACAATTTGAGCAAAGTAATAGTGGGTATAATCAAGATGATTCATATGATGACCAAGATGAAGAGGTTCAATATGTCAACAATTATCAAGGTCAAAGAAGCAATGCTACAAATAAAAAACAATGGAGATCACAAGGAAACCAAGGAAATTGGAACAACCAATTCCACCAAGGAAATTGGAGTGGTGGCAACAACAACAACCAAGGCAATTGGGGGAACAACAATAATCAAAGCAATTAGGATAATTGTAACGACCCGGCCGGTCGTTCTGAGAGTTATAGCCCTGTTTCTCCTATTTATTATTCCTTATGTATTATTCAGTTACATTGTATGGTGTCAGGTTGGTTGGTTCGGGTCCGAAGTGGTTTTGGAGTAAAATGAGACACGAGTCTCTTAGTAGGAAGCTTAAGTTGGAAAAGTCAACTAGATGTTGACTTATGTGTGAACAATCTCAGATTTGGATTTTTATGACTCCAATAGCTCCTTTAGGTGACTTTGGACTTAGGAGCACGTCCGGAATGTAATTTGGAGGTTCGTGGTAGAATTAGGATTGAATTGGCGAAAGTTAAAAATTTGGCGATTTTGGTCGGTAGTGAAAAATTAGATATCGGGGTTGGAATGGAATTATAGAAGTTGGAATAGGTTTTTAGGGTCATTTGTGACATGTTTGAAAAATTTGAGGTCATTCGGACGAGGTTTGGTAGGTTTCGACGTCGTTTGCGAAATTTGGAAGTTTAGAAGTTCTTTGGCTTGAATCCGAGGTTGATTTGGTGTTGTTTTGGGTGTTCCGAAGGTTCGAATAAATTCATATATTGGTATAGGACTTTTAATTCATATATTGGTATAGGACTTGTTGTATCATTGGTTGAGGTCCCGAGGGCCTCGGGTGTGTTTCGGGTGATTAACGGATTGGGATTTAGAGATTGGAAGTGTTGTTTTCTGGTGTTTTGAACTGCTGGTGTTTTTCCGCACCTGTGGAATAGGAGTCGCAGGTGCGATGGTCACAGGCGCGGAAGACGATCGCATATGCGGAGTTTTGGGATCTGAGGAAGGTGCACAAGCTTGGACACACCTGCGAGCCCGCAGGTGCGAGGCCTGGCCGCAAGTGCAGAGTTAGGCGGTTAAGTCAATTGCGCAGGTGTAGAGCTTGGACCGAAGGTGCGGTCGCGCGGGTGCGAGAAAAGGTCCGCTAGTGCGAGAAGCCTGGGCAGAATGTATAAATACCACACTTCGCGAATTTCAGCCCATTCTTCTCCATTTTAGTCGGTTTTTGAGCTTTGGGCAGTGAATTTTGGAGAGGAATTCGAGGGTTATCAGTGAGGTAAGTCGCTTGAGCCCTAATACTCGCGTTTATGATGATTTTCTATTGTTTAATCATGTTATTAGTGGGAATTTGGGGTGAAGTTCAAGGGTTAGGGCTTGAGATTTTGGAGAGTTTGAGGTGAGGATTTGAAGGACCAAACAGTGTCGGATTTTGATGAATGAGCTTTCTAGTTTTGTAATTTTTGTCAGGTTTCGAGACGTGGGCCGGGGGCCGAGTTTGAGCCAATTTCAGGTTTCGGCCTAATTTTGTATTTTTCCTTGTGGAATTCAGTTCTTTAGCATATGTTGATGGTATTGTACTGGTTGTGAATAGAATCGGAGCTTCTGGAGACCGAGTCGAGGGGCGAGAGCATCCCGGAGTAGGATTTTACGTTGTTAAGGTAAGTAAAAGTTTTAAATCTGGTTTTGAGGGTATGAAACCCGGAGATTTGATATCATGTAACTGTTTGGAGGTGACACCCATGCTAGGTGACGGGCGTGTGGGTGTACGCCGTGAGGGATTGAGACTTGGTCCGTCCCGTGAGGCTGTGAAGCCTAATAGCCTTTATTTGTGTTTATGTGTTTTTCATGTCTGCTATCACTTGACTGATTTCATGTTAGAGATCATGCTTAGGCTTTATCCCTGCTCACAATAGTTATACTTGATCACGATCAACTATGTCTACTAAAAGACTAAGCGGACCTTGCAAATATAATCTGAGTATTTATCCTAGAGTCGAATCCCACAGGGAACTAACGTATCAAATGTTGTTGTTATACTACTAGATTCTCAATAATCAATTTCCCCAAAGGTTATGAATATCACTTTTTGGTATTTTTACTACTACAACTGAATGAAATTAAACAAACTAAAAGACAACTAATATTGAGGTGTAAACAGATGCGATAAAGGTCTAAGGTTATGGTTGTCCCGTTGGTGAAATTCCTTCTTGTGTATTTCCTATAGTTTTGACTTAGTTGTCTCTATCAATCATGAATACTCCAGTTATCATTAATATCTCACAAGTAATTATGATAATTTACTAGACGCACTCTCTCATGTTACGCTAGCTAGATTGCATTACAGTTCACTTTAGATTGCACCCGAGGTATCATTATATCTAATCCAACCTCTAAACCCTCGGTTATGGATCTCTCCTATACTCCGGGAGTGGTGGTGTTCAAACAACTACCTAAATATGCACTCTCTCTCAAGTAGATACATAATAAATAGGAACAACTAATTGAGGACCCTTCAATCAACTACAACAAGAACGTAGTTGAACAAATAGAGATGAAAATCAAGCGAACTATATTAATATAACAATAAGTTCATCCTCAACGGGTTCCACCAAAACCTTAGACTAATTACATTAGCTACTCATGATCATAGTAATCAAATCCAAAATAACTTGCATAATTAAATTACAGAGTAAGGAATAAAGGATGTAAAAATCAATGTTTTGATCTTCTGAGTAGTGTTCCACGATCTCCTCTTGTCTCCAATGGCAAAAGCACTTCAAAGTTGTGTGTTTGGGTGTATTTATATGTTTTGGGATAAGCCCTAAACGTGTAGGATACTCCTAGTCAAACCGAGAAACACTTAAAGCCTTTAAAACTTGGACTGGGCCGGATCTAGGACCTGGCGTTACATGTCTAACGCCTAACAAACGCCTGGTATGACCAGGCTTTACATCTCTGACGCCTGGATAAGGCCTGATAGGACCAGGCTTTCCAAGCCTAACGCCTGGCATGACCGGGATTTACATGTCTAACGCCTGGCTAAAGTCAGGGTCACTCCTTTTTTTTGACTCTTGAGCGGATTTTTGACGTTTATGCATCCATTTAGCCCGGCTTCCATCTCCAATTCACCTACACATGAAATAGACTGCATTATGCTCAAACGAGGTGTATTTTTACCATTAAAACACATAAAATGTAAGGCACATAATGCGTTAAACCATGAATTCTAGCCACACATCAACACCCCACACTTAAACATTTGCTCGTCCTCGAGTAATTAAACTACACCCATGAACACAACTTATTAAGAAAATCCCTTTACGCGTTATACCAAGAATTTTTAAAATAGTTTAAGCACAAAGGTGTGACATCCTCACCTTAATAATAGACTCACAAATACCATGCTTTATTAACAGTTCACTAACTACTCTAACATAGAGGTCAACAACATTACCTTTCCTTCATGAATCATGTGCCCTCACCAAATCAAAGAGCTAGTTCCACACACAATGAAATTTAAGAACACTTAGGAACTCAAGATAGAAAGAATTCACTCACTCTCAGAAATAATATTCATATGCCACAAAATATGCACCATAGGCTTGCCCGTAGTGTACTACTCTACTAATCGAGCTCATTCAGTCTAGGATCAAGTAGGACTTTATTTGGTTGTAATGTAGGTTGCGGGACGGGTAGGACACATTTATATATAAGAGTTACTACACCTCCCTAAGCACTTTAATACATATACTTTAGCATTCAAACCTCAAAATTATATCAAACCAAAATCCACCTTCACATCAATGTAGATTACCCCATACTTCTTTAAGCAGACATCAGACATATATCACTAGCCACCATCATCAATACTTGTTTTTCATACAATATACTATTGTCATTTTTTTTTCTTCTTTCTTTTTTTTTCCTTTTTTTTTCAAGTGGCTTTGATTGACAACTCCTTTTTTTTTCATGCACCTTTCTCCTTATTTCAATTGTTCCACTCAAAAGCAAACCTACCACCCCACACTTTAACTATTCCATACGTCATCACATTTTCAGTGCTTACAAGAGGTGACAAGGTTCAAATATATGATCGATTCAAACAAACGGGTATGGCTTGTAATGTGGTTGCCAAAGAAACAGGATTATAGGCTCAAAGGGGTTAACTACGATACAAAACAATTAGGTGGGTAAAATATANAGAGTCAAAAACTGAGCCTAAGCGTCACAACCAAAGTACTCGCTCTTCTCAAGGAATAACAAAGTCAAGATATATTGCTTCAATTTAAAACACAACACAATGGCTCCTCTTCCTAAAAAAATTAACTACTCCCGGTTCAAACAAAACCCTTGGAAAAGAACCGTGGCACAAAGAAAAACCAAGGGGGAACTGCTACACTACCTAACAAAAGAAATTTTTTTTAGACTTAAATCCCTAAAGAAAATTGTCTAATAGATCCATCGTCGGGAAAAGTCCAATCTTTTTCTTCTTTTTTTAAAAAAAAAAAAAATAATTTTTCAATTAAACAATCACAACTAAAATAGCATAGAAAGTCACCCAGACAATCTCCTCACCCCAAACTTAAAATTGTGCATTGTACCCAATATACACTCATATATACAAGAGGGTAAAAGAAACTCCCTGGTAGGCCAAAGGCCGAAGAACTAGCATCTCATGGGGTACTCAGACTTCTCCCAGGCCTGGTTCTTCGTGCGGGTACCTCACACTTAGTTCCAACCATCTAGTTTGCTGTTGCATCATTCCAGTGGCTTTGCGTTCCATGCTCCTAAAAAATAAAAAAAATTGACACTACAAAAATAATACAATTAGAATAAATAAATAAATAAAATAAAACAAAATAAAATAAAAGAAAGCAGTAAAGCTGGGTTGCCTCCCAACAAGCGCTTGATTTAACGCCGCGACATGACGTAATCACTTTCTGCCTCCAATTTGAACTTATGAATTGGACCCCAAGTTTTGATTCTGCTCTGTGATCATGCTCCTGGGGTGGTAGAACGAATCTGACTGGCCCAATAAAATAATATAGTATCCTGCACTTCTTGGCCTTTGGATGAGATGTGTATTCCCGACTTTCTGGCACGAATAATTCCAGAATGTAGGTATCTTGTTCCTTACTCCTTGACTCATCAAGTGTCTCGGAAGACTCTATTTCCATATCATCATCCAAACATAATGTAAAAAAGTGCTTGGAGTGTGGACCAATACGCTCAACTACACAAACATTGGGATTGTCAACATCCTTAACACTAATGACACTAGAGTCAACTAAATATGTATCCTCAATATCCTTGGTTGACTCTAGTATCTCTTCTACCACATTGGCATCCTCAAAATCTAGTTTGATTGATTGTTGGTGTTCTACTCTGTCCTTCTCCTCTAGCCTTCTCCTCTAGCTCATCCTCGTATTTTTTTAAATCCTCCAGTATAATGGCAATTTCTGCAGCCAATTCATACTCATATTG
>ML327064.1:15613-25865 GCA_005239505.1 Nicotiana paniculata
ATTTTGATAATTTTGCCCAGTGTGGTTTCCTCCATAATATGCATAATGAGGATCAAAAGTAGAATTACCAACATCCAAACTCTTATAATTCCATGATGCCATGTTTTTCAAATTAACAAATACAACTAAAATAAAAAAAATAAAAATCAAATACTAAAAAAAAAATCAAACTTGAAACCTAGAACTATGTACACCTACAACTACAATATGTATGAAATCAAACAAAATAGACTATACTTAAGAATTTTCCTTTAACTACACTTGATAATACCGTTAATTCCCCGGCAACGGCGCCAAAAATTTGATCACGCTCAACTATGTCTACTAAAAGACTAAGCGGGCGTTGCAAATATAATCTGAGTATTTAGCCTAGAGTCGAATCCCACAGGGAACTAACATATCAAATGTTGTTGTTAGACTACTAGATTCTCAATAATCAATTTCCCCAAAGGTTATGAATATCACTTTTTGGTATTTTTACTACTACAGCTGAATGAAATTAAACAAACTAAAAGACAACTAATATTGAGGTGTAAACAGATGCGATAAAGGTCTAAGGTTATGGTTTCCCCCGTTGGTGAAATTCCTTCTTGTGTATTTCCTATAGTTTTGAATTAGTTGTCTCTATCAATCATGAACACTCCAGTTATCATAAATCTCTCTCAAGTAATTATGATAATTTACTAGACGCACTCTCTTAAGTTACACTAGCTAGATTGCATTATAGTTCACTTTAGATTGCACCCGAGGTATCGTTATCTCTAATCCAACCTCTAAACCCTCGGTTATGTATCTCTCCTATACTCCGGGAGTGGTGGTGTTCAAAAAGCTACCTAAATATTCACTCTCTCTCAAGTAGATACATCATAAATAGGAACAACTAATTGAGGGCCCTTCAATCAACTACAACAAGAACGTGGTTGAACAAATAGAGATGAAAATCAAGCGAACTATATTAATATAACAATAAGTTCATCCTCAACGGGTTCCACCAAAATCTTAGACTAATTAAATTAGCTACTCATGATCATAGTAATCAAATCCAAAATAACTTGCATAATTAAATTACAGAGTAAGGAATAAAGGATGTAAAAATCAATGTTTTGATCTTCTGAGTAGTGTTCCATGATCTCCTCTTGTCTCCAATGGCAAAAGTCCTTCAAAGTTGTGTGTTTGGGTCTATTTATATGTTTTGGGATAAGCCCTAAACGTGTAGGACACTCCTAGTCAAACCGGGAAATACTTAAAACCTTTAAAACTCGGACTGGGCCGGATCTAGGACCTGGCATTACATGTCTAACGCCTGACGAATGCCTGGTATGACCAGGCTTTACATCTCTGACGCCTGGATAAGGCCTGATAGGACCAGGCTTTTCAAGCCTAACGCCTGGCTAACGCCTGGCATGACCAGGCTTTACATGTCTAACGCCTGGCTAAAGCCAGGGTCACTCTTTTTTTTGACTCTTGAGCGGATATTTGAAGTTTATGCATCCATTTAGCCCGGCTTCCATCTCCAATTCACCTACACATGAAATAAACTCCATTATGCTCAAACGAGGTGTATTTTTACCATTAAAACACATAAAATTTAAGGCATATAATGCGTTAAACCATGAATTCTAGCCACACATCAACACTCAATCATGGTAATTCTTGTACGTGTTTACCTCAGTCCATATTATCTCCTTGCTGATACACTGTGATACTTTGATTTGGACTGCTTTCGTTATTTATTGAAAACTGTGAGGCTAGAGAGGTACATGACTGAGTGAGGTCAAGGGCCTGTTGTGAGATATTGTAATATAGCACGTGAGCTTTCCGTGCGGATCCAGATTGATACCGTAGCACGTGAGTTGTTCGTGCGGATCCAGATCGATACCATAGCACGTGAGTTGTCTGTGCGGATCCAGATATGATATGATAGTACGTGAGTTGTCCGTGCAGCACGTGAGTGGTCTGTGCAGATTAGCGCTTGGGATGTAGGAGCCCCTCCGGAGTCTGAACACCCCCTGTGAGCGCAAGTACTTATTAAGCGTGTGCATTGAGGGCTGAGGGATTGAGTGGCAGTGCTTGTGAGGTTTCATCTATTATGTTGTTGTTGCATTTGTCTATTATTTTCCATGTAGTAGTTGATAATTTCTGAAACTGATCTTTTACTCATGTTGATACTTAACTGTGAAAATTATTAATCGAATTGTTCTAGTTAGCTCGTCACTACTACTCATTTCCTTAATTATTACTGTTACTTGCTGAGTCGGTTGTATTCATACTACACCCTGCACTTCATGTGCAGATCCAGGTGTGTTTGAGCGCGGCGATTTTTGAGTCCACGTCGGTTTATCTTCGGAGATTGCAAGGTAGCTGCCAGCGTCTGCAGAACCTTGTTTCTCCTTCTATCTCCTTTTCTGGTTGTATTGGCAGTTAGACAGTTGATGTAATAGTTTATGGATTTAGACGCTTATTACTTAGTGACACCCCGATGTTTGGGGCTCGTTTTCCGCATTTGTATTTTTAGATTTAAAGTTTAACTTGTTTTCATGGGAATTTCTAATACTAAGAATCTTTACTTAACTCTTATATCTTAAACTGGTGGTATTTTTGGGAAAATAGGCTTGCCTAGTATCATGATAGGCGCCATCACGACAGGGTTTAGAGTTGGGTCATGATAGTAAGCAAAGCAATCAAGGTCATTAGGGTGGTAACAATCAAAGCAATTGGGGAGTCAACAATAATCAAGGGGGTTGGAACAATAACAATCAAGGAAATTGGGGTCAGGCTTTCAAAGGCCCCCGATGTATCAACAACCAAACAACCCGCCTCCTTTTCCGCCGCAAGGTCCTAGTTCTTCCAATAGTGAAATGGGACGGATTGAAAACATGTTTAAGCAAATGATGGAGAAAAACGCCGACTCCGATGCCCTATTAGCCTCCAATAACACCTCTATCCGAAATCTGGAGGTTCAACTCGGCCAAATTTCTCAAGCTTTAAATACTCACCCTAAGGGAGCACTACCTAGTGATACGGTGGTGAACCCAAAGGGTGGGAACAACACGAGGCATACAATGGCCATGACAACAAGAAGTGGGAGATGTGGAGTTTCTAGTACCTCAAACCAAAGAAGAAATGTGGATGGTGATGTGTTGGTTCAAGAAGATGATATGCCAAGAAATGATGGTCAAGCTAATGAAGAGGGGAGGATTGACATTGATGAAAGTATGGGGGAGACACAAAATTATGTGAACCCGTCTAGGGAGCATGTAATAGACATACCGATCTGGTAGTGCAAAAGTCCATGTCACCCTTGCCAAGGACTCCTTCTCTATATCCTCAAAGACTCACAAAGCAAAACAATAAGAATCAATTCAAGAAATTCATTGATATGATGAAAAGTTTGTCCATAAATGTGTCATTGGTTGAAGCCTTAGAATAAATGCCGGATATGCCAAGTTCATGAAGGATTTGGTAACAAGAAGAGATCAATGAACTACGAAACGATCAAAATGGCACATCATGTGAGTGTTATTGTTCACTCCATATCTCCAAAGTTGGAAGACCCCTATGCCTTCACAATCTCGTGAACTATTGGGAGTGTCGATTTTGCCAAAGCTTTATGTGACTTGGGGGAAATCATTAACTTGATGCCCTATTCTATAATCAAAATGTTGGGGATTGGGCAACCAAGACTCACATTCATGAGGTTACAAATGGCAGATCGGACAAATAAAAGGCCATTGAGGATAATTGATGATGTGTTAGTTCGGGTCCACAAGTTCATCCTTCCCGCAGATTTTGTGATCCTTGACTGTGAGGTTGACGACGAGGTGCCAATTATCTTAGGGAGACCTTTCCCTGCTACATGGAAGGACTTAGTTTACGTGGAAGCTTCTGAGCTCACCTTCCGGGTGGGCGATGAAAATGTGGTGTCCCATGTTTGTAAATCAATGATGCAGCCAAATAGCAACGAAGTGTATTCATTCGTGGATCTTGTGACCGAAGTAATTGTTGATGACATAAGTGCTATGATATATGTTGAAGATACCTTGTAAGTTGTGTTGCTAAATCATGATGAGGATGAGAAGGAAGGCTTTGTAGAATATGTCAATTCTTTGCAAGGAATAGGGTCATATACTTTTGAGCCCCGAAAACTTTCCTTAGATCTCGAGAACTGAAAGACTCCACCAATAAAGCCCTCAATCGAGGAGCCTTCCACCCTGGAGTTAAATCCTTTGCCTTCACACCTCAGGTATGAGTTTCTAGGCCCTTGTTCCTCTTTACTTGTTATTCTTTCCTCGTGCTTAACTAACGCGCATGTAGATTCCACCCTTGCGGTGCTCCAAAGGAGAAAGAAAGCAATAGGTTGGACATTGGAGGATATTCGTGGCATAATCCCCGCCTTTTGCATGCACAAATTATTTTGGAGGAGGATGCCAAACCCTCCGTGGAACATCAAAGACGATTGAATAAGGCCATGCAAGAGGTAGTGAAGAAAGAGATCATCAAATGGTTGGATGCTAGGGTTGTTTACCCTATTTCCGATAGTTCATGGACCTCACCTGTGCAAGGGGCATGACTGTGATAACAAATGATGAAAATGAATTGATCAGCATAAGAACTATCACCGGGTGGAGATTGTGCATGGATTATAGGAAGCTCAACAAAGTTACTCGGAAAGACCATTTTCCGCTTCCATTTCTTGATCAAAATGTTGGATAGGTTGGCCGGACCTACTTTTTATTTCTTCCTTGATGGATACTCTGGATATAACTAGATTCTTATTTCTCCTGAAGACCAAGAGAAGACCACTTTCACTTGTCCTTATGGCACTTTCGCATTCTCGCGGATGCCACTTGGGTTATGCAATGCACCGACAACGTTTCAACGATGTATAATGGCCATCTTCACCGATATGGTGGAGGACTTTCTTGAGGTTTTCATGGATGACTTTTCTATCATGGGGAATTCTTTTGAAGAGTTCTTGGACAATTTGGACAAGGTATTGGCACGATGTGAGGAAACTAACTTGGTTTTGAATTAGGAGAAGTGTCACTTTATGGTCGAGGAAGACATTGTCCTTGGTCACAAGATTTCCAAGAATGGTATTGAGGTTGATAAAGCCAAAATTGAAGTGGTATCCAAACTCCCTCCCCCTACTTCCGTAAAGGGTGTGAGGATCTTTCTCGGTCATGGGGGATTCTACTGCCAATTCATCAAAGACTTTTCTAAGGTGGTAAACCCCTTGTGCAAACTCTTGGAGAAGGATGACAAGTTCCTTTTCAATGAAGATTGTATGAATGCATTTGAACTCCTCAAGTATAAGTTGACTACCACTCCTATTATCACCGCACCAAATTGGAGCTTACCTTTTGAGCTCATGTGTGATGCGAGCGATGTGGAGGTTGGAGAGGTATTGGGGCAACGAATTAGTAAGATCTTCCATCCGGTCTACTATGCTAGTAAGACCATGAACGAGGCCCAAGTCAACTATACGGTGACCGAGAAAGAACTCCTAGCCATTGTCTTTTCTATGGAGAAGTTCCGCCCGTACTTAATGGGTACAAAGGTGATTGTTCACAACGACCATGCGGCACTTCGATATTTGATGAGCAAGAAAGACTCTAAGAAAAGATTGATGCGGTGTGTACTTCTTTTACAAGAATTTGATCTTGAGATTCAAGACCGCAAGGGGAGTGAAAACCAAGTGGTGGAACACTTGTCCTGATTGGATTAGGAGGGGAGGCCACATGATTGACTTGAGATCAATGATTCATTCCCTGACGAGAAACTCCCATCCATTTCTATGACTGGGATGCCATGGTTTGCCGATGTGGCCAATTATCTTGTGAGTGGCATTATTCTGAATGATTTCTCTTCAAACCAAAGGAAGAGCTCAAACGGGACTGCTTGGACTACTATTGGGATGAGCCCTATCTCTTCAGAATTTGCACTGATGGTGTTATCCGAAGATGTGTATCAGGAGAAGAACAATTAGGGATTCTTGATGCTTTCCACTCTTCTCCATATGGTGGTCACCATTGTGGAGTGAGAACTACTACAAAGGGGTTTAGTTGTGGATTCTATTGGCCTACTCTTTACAAGGACGCTAGTGATCTCGTTAAGTTTTGTGATGAATGTTAAAGGGCCTATGGGATTTCCAAGAAAAATGAGATGCCTCTCACCACCATCCTAGAGATTGATATTTTTTATGTGTGGGGCATTGATTTTATGGGTCCATTTGTGAGCTCATATGGGAACACTTATATATTGGTAGTTGTGGATTACGTGTTTACGTGGGTTGAAGTCGTGTCTCTGACCAATAATGAAGCTCAGAGTGTGGTGGATTTCTTGAAGAAGAACATATTCACAAGGTTTGGTACTCCAAGGGCCATTATTAGTGATGGGGGATCACACTTTTGCAACAAAGCTTTTGATACTTTACTCTCCAAGTATGGTGTCACTCACAAAGTGTCGACCCCCTATCATCCTCAAGCAAGTGGACAGGTTGAAGTCTCCAACCGGGAGATCAAGAGTATTTTTTCAAAGACTGTGAATGCCAACCGGATAGATTGGTCGAAGAAACTTGACGATGCTCTTTAGGCTTATAGGACAGCTTACAAAATACTAATTGGTATTTATCCGTATCGGTTAGTGTTCGAGAAAGATTGTCACCTTCCGGTGTAACTTGAGCATAAGGCTATGTGGGCATTGAAGAAGCTTAATCTTGAGTGGGATATAGCTGCCAACTTGAGGGTGGAGCAATTGAATAAGCTTGATGAGTTCCGGTTCCATGCATATTCAAGTTCATCCTTGTATAAGGACAAGATGAAGTACCTCCATGACAAGTATATCCGGAACAAAGAATTCAAAGAAGGTGATCTTGTGCTATTGTTCAATTCTCGGTTGCAGATGTTTCTGGGAAAGTTGAAATCCAAGTGGAGTGGCCCATTTGAAGTTGTGCATGTGACACCCTTTGGTGCTCTAGATCTGAAAAATAAGAATAGTGAGGTGTTTAGAGTCAATGGGAACTAGGTGAATCATTATCTTGGCAAGGTTGATGATGTCCACGTTGCGGCATTGCTCCATTTCAAGTGATTAATGGTAACATGCATCGTGCCACGACATTAAATCAGGCGCTTCTTGGGAGGTAACCCATGTTTCTTTTTATTTTCTTATTTTTCTTCTCTTTTAGATAGGTTTGTTTTGAGCTAACTGGTTTTGAAGTGAATTGCAGGCATGAGTGTGTATTGCAGGAAAAATTTGGAAAAAATTAGCCAAGTATGGAATTTATGCAGGCAACACCAAAATTATGCGGACCGCACAGAAGGGATTGTGCGGCCTCACAACTAGGCACCCAAAAATACCAACTCTCTGAAGTTGGAGTTTCAGAAAAAGGGCCATTATGCGGCCTCATTCAATTTTATCCGGACCGCACAACTTTGTCACCCCAGGTAAGGAGTGCAGACCGCACTCAATATTATGCGGCCGCACTCAGGTAAGAGAAGCACCACCTTTGCGAGGGTATAAATAGGGGTTTCTACCACTATTCACACTTTACACTCTCTGAACTCTTAAGCCCTAGTAACCACTGTGCACTACAAAAATATTGTTCCACAATCACACTCAATTCATCAAGCTATATTCCTACTTGCATCACCTACTACTGGTATGTTCAGTTCATGTACATTTTTCTTCAATTTTCTTAAATTTTTTTTTCGATTTCTTTGAGTAGTTTAGTTAATTTTAGGCCTAAAATGTCAAATGTGCTTAAATTGTGCTTCAAAACCATGTGGGTAGTGACATACATGCTAATTAGGGACTGGGTAGACCAATAATTGTGTCAATTTGTGCACACCATGCTTGAACTTTAAAAATTTGGCATAAACCCTAACTCAGTGCTGATGGAAATTCAAATTATGCGGCCGCACACATTATTGTTCGGTCCGCATAACTGGAAAAGTGGGTGTTAAGTATGATTGAGCTGTGGGGATCACACTCAAAATTTAGCAGTTTGTAGAAGAGTTATGCGGCCACACAAAAATGTGTGCGGTCCGCACTCAAAACTTTAGAGAGCATGTAATTTCAAAGTGGGACTTGTGCGGATGCACTCCAAAAGTATGCGGTCCTCACTGGGCCATCTGCGGCCGCACTACATCATCACTAACTGATTTTCTACAACTGTGCTTCAACTGTATTCTTTGCTTTGAATTCAACTGACAATTGTAATTTGTAATGAAGACAATGGTTAGATCTCGCGGCAAAGGTGATTCATCAAAAGTGAGGGGTGAGCCCTCCCAGGGTCGAGACCGAGGCAAGAGTAACCTACCTCTTGTCGTTCAGAAAATCATAGGCAAGAAAGAGACTTCCAACAAACCTCTAGCTCCTGAATCCTATGACACCAGTGAATATGCTCCATCTGGGGAAGCCTCTGAGGGTTAATCTATGGAGGTCCAGCCTGAAACCCAATCTAATCCACCACAACCCACAGGGCTCTATCAACTGTGCAATGAGCCTACTGACAGCTCCTCAGCTGACTCTGATATGGAAAGTAAGGGTTCCAAGACCTCCTCTTCACCTAGCCCTCCGAAACCTATTGATATTGATGATGATGACAGCCAGGATGGCAGTTGAGAGGGTGATACTCATGTGGGTGGTCTTGAACAAACAAAGAAGAAGGATATGAGGGAAGATAGATTTGTTTGCTTGACGACATTCAACAGATTCAGGGAGTTGTGACCAAAAAGGTCGCTCACACTGGAGCGACAATTCGTGATGAATGATTTGGATATTCATAATCCCAACGTCTTTAGGAAATTCTAGGAAAGGAAGGGGTGGACGTGGTTCACTCACCCGATAATAGATGCCAATGAAGATTTAGTGAGGGAATTCTATGCCAACATAGCTTCTATCAAGGCGGGAACAAAAGTGCGTAATTTGAAAGTTCTCTTTGATGCCCTTACTCTAAACACTTATGTGGGATTCGAGCAAGTGGAAGCAGTCTAATACTTGGAGAAGTTAGCTTTGGGTGAGGCAGCCCGCCCTTGGCTAGCTGAGATTTTAGTTGCACCAGGACCACCACCACCATGGATCACTGCTGGAGTTCCCATTATCTGGAACACCCTCAACTTTGAAGCTAAATGGTGGCAGACTTTTGTGTGCAACAGGATTGATCTAAGCTTGAATGAGAACAACCCCCTCTTCCCCGAGAAGTGCTAGTGGCCTCTATCATGTCTACCAGAATCACATTGGCGGTCCATAAGAGTAAAAAGTCTTATCCCTTTCCGAACACCCTCACAGAGTACTTCAATGATGCAAAGGTGGAGCCAAGAACTTATTGCACAATGGTAAAATCTAAAAAGCCTTTTTCTTGGTATCACTTGCAGAGTGCGGAAAATCCCAAGTTCAAAGGGACGGACACTACCACAGCTGGCCAGTCTGACGAGCCAGCAACGGTAGGTGCATAGGCTGATGTTGAGCCATCTTCAGTTCCCATGCCTACCTCAGTAGCCGGATCTTCCTCTGGGATAGCCGCCATGCCCCCACCATCATCCTCCAGGCCTCCCACGACAGTTCCAGTGCCATCCTCATCGACCTACCCTCTCACTGCGTTACGAGTCTCACAGACTTTGGCGAGCCTCAACAACTGGATGTAGACAACCACTTCTAAGCTGTCTGACATCTCCAGTACTGTTGTAGCTCATTCCTCTACTCTAGTCGTGCCACAGGTGCCTCGGTCAGTGGAGGAAACTTTGAAGAAAATTCTGGAGAACCAGCAGGATATCATGGACACTCTGGTAGCTCGGGGGGTGCCATTGAGGATTTGGACAAGCAAGTGAAGAAGATGAGAAATTCCCAGGCTTCGAAGAAAGCTTTGGAAAGTTTGAGTCTAGAGGTGAAGAAGTTGGCAACAGTTGGTGACTTTCCATTTGACCTATTGATGGAGACAGGTCCATCAGTTCCAGCTGATCCAGCAGCACCATCAGTGGAGGCACCATCATGAGAGGCTGGCCAGTCTGAGGAGCCAGATCTCACTGCCCCCACTACTGAGGAGATGCTTCGGATGCTCTCTAACCCTATGGTCCCTCAGCCCGGAGATGATGATATTCAGTTAGAAGAGACCGAGGGTGGCGATGCTGCTAGTCACCCCGAGACCACATAGGGAGTTTTCTTTACTCTCTACCCTCTTATGATCTGCATTTTCTAAGCATTGGGGACAATGCTTACTCTTTTTCTCGGGGGGGGGGGGGGGGGGCTTTTT
>ML327064.1:26261-40622 GCA_005239505.1 Nicotiana paniculata
GGGGGGGGGGGGGGGGTGGTCTATTTTGATAGCTTGATGATTTGGATGATTGTTATGCCATTTGATCACTTTTTGAGCCTGTAATAACTTACATACTTTTTTTCCCCTTTTTTTTCTTATCTTTACTCTATCCCTCATTATGTATATAATCATCCTCCTTGTATATATTCATTGGTCTTACTTTTAGTAGTTTATTTCGTAGCTTCTTTGTTTTGCTTTTCTAATCGTATAGCTTCTTAATTACTTTATTAGCTTCTTTTTTATTTATTAGCTTCTTCTTATATTTTAACGAACCATAAGCCTTTGGTTTTCTTAATGTCACAGTTTTTTCCAAAGGTGGGTCTTGTGTGAACCGGGTGGCTCTTCCCACCGATGGATGGTGTGACAACCTTCTTAAGGGATTGAGTCAGTTTTTGATGTGTAGGTAAAAACAAGTAGTAATGAATAGAAGGGTCAAGAATGTTTCACTTGGTATCAACACACTTAACTATGTGCTTATGGTTAAAAATAAGTTTTTGTAAATAAATAACTCTAGTTAGTGACCTTGTGAATCTCGTGTTGACTTAGGCAACCATCAGATGGTTTAGTTGAACCATAGAGATTTTCAATCTTGAATGCGGTTGTTGTGGGCCCTCGACTTCTGTCTCTTTAACAATCCGGTTGTGTGAGAAGTGAGGTATTTTGTGGCAAGTCCAAATACCTGTGCGAATGGTCTAAACTTGTCCCGAATGTGTTTTTAGGCAACATTCTAAGTTAGCTTGGCTTGAGAAGTGATTGTAGGATCTCCTTGACCCGTTTTGAAATTTTCCATGGCCTACCAATGGTATCATCCTTAGTAAACCCTTTTGAGCCTTTAGCCTTTCTTTTCAATAACCACATTACAAGTATTTAATTGTTTTATAGTGACTCTCTCTTGGCACCCGACTTTTCTTTAGCACTCATGTGATTCAAATGGCAAGAACATAAGTTTGGGGGAGAGACGAGGAGTTTAAAGATGGTTCAAGGAACAAAAAGACAAAAGAAATGAAAAAGCAGAAAAGGCAAAGAAAAAGAAAGGAAGAACAAAGAAAAACACACAAAAAAAAGTAAATAATGTGAAAGGGTTGAAAAGATGCAAAAGAAAGAAGAAGTGTGAAGCATGGAGAAAGCAATGAAGGAGATCATGGTTAGGATGGCAAAGAAAGAGTGATGTAAAGTCCCTCCAATCCCCCTAAGGGAAAATAAAATGACTCAAAGAGTCGGCAAAGTATGAGCCAACAAGAGAATGTGAAGTGCTAAAGGAAAGATGAACTGATTCCAATCCGATATTACCCTCCTTAATCCAAAAGCCTTCATTACATGCCAAAAAATCCCTACGTAATTTCGATCCGAGCAAGCTTACATTGGTGGTGATCTACATGAGGGGCAAGCATATGGTACTTAGAGCCGGACTTGTGGCATTCTTTTGAGAGTGATGAGCAAATCTTCCTCGAGTCAGTGTTTTAAAATCTTCATTCGTGAGTGAGATGAGCTTCCAGAAAGTATAGGAGGAGGAGTTTGGGATCCACAATGACTTGCATGAAAGTGTGAGCTTCCTTGATGATCAAAGTCAACCCTTGATGCTCAAGTATCACATTAAAGCCATTTGCGCTTCAATTTTCAAATCATAGACTTGTTAATGATTCATGAGCGTGTGGGTAATTATTGGTCCCAATTGATTTGCGTTTTGACTTAACTTAGAACAACTAAAATATCCCTTTTTCTAACGGAGGTGTGAATTTTCTTAATTGCTTGAGGACAAGCAAAAGCTTAAGTTTGGGGGAGTTGATAAGTAGGGATTTTGACCACTTATTTGCCCTCTTTTACTTGAGTTTTAGCTCGAAAACGCTTAAAGGTATCCCGAGAACTAATGAAATGAGCTTTATTGCAGTAACATTGGGAAACGAGATAAAAAAGTAAAAATCAACTCAAAAAGGAGTCAAAATTGGACAAGGACAAAAACAGGGCAAAAGTGCTTAGAGTGAGGACCGCAAAATTCTGTGTGCGTCCACAACCAATGAAGTAACTCTGCCATCTTCAGCTTCACAATGTGTGGACCACATAATTCTAGTGTGGCCGCAGAAGAGAGGTTCATATATTCGGAAGTTTAGAGACCCAAATATGTGCGAACCGCACAAGTATTGTGCGGCCGCAGAAGTCAGTGTGCAAGCGCATTCACTACTTGTGCGGTCCGCAGAAGTCAGTGTGCAGCCGCATTCACTATTATGCGGACCGTAGAGGAGTAGACTCAGAGAACCTCAAGTTGAAGTTGTGCAGACCGCAAGATTTTGTTGTGGCTGAAGAAGCCTGTGTGCGGCCGCAATCACTATTACGCAGACCACATAGAAAGAGATTCAGAGAATACCAAGTGAAGGTATGCGGTCCGCACAATTTTTGTGCGGCCGCAGAAGCCAAAGGTGCGGCCGTACTCACTTTTGTGCAGTCCGCAGACTAAAGTCCAGAACTCAACTCAAGCCCTGTGTGCGGCCGCACTCAGAATTATGCGGCCGCACAATCTCCACAGGGTCATTTTTGTCAGATATTTTCAGCTTAGTATAAATAGGACTTTTGTCATTTTTAGGTCAAGTTGGGTTTTGTAAGAGCACCTGTTCCGTTTTCTTTTACTCCTTTTAGTAATTTTGTACTAGATTTGTCTCCAAATACTAGGTTTTCATCACATTATCAAATATTATGGATTCTATTTTTATTTCTTCTTTAATTCCTGTATTTTTTATGAGTAGCTAAATCTTTAGCTAGGGTTATGACCCAACCCTAGTGTTGGTACTTAATGGGTATTTAATTTAGGGCTTGTTTATGATTGGGTTAGTGATATTTAGCCTAGTTCTTGCTAAAACTCAAGAATTAATGGTTGCAAACATTGATTCATGCCTAATTGACTTAGTCTCTACTTGAGAAAGAGAAACTAAGTCTAGGAAAACTTGGCTAACAAGGAATTGGAGTGAACTCAAGAAATTGATAGCCCCAATTAAAGGGTTGAAACTAGATATAGTAATAACTGACTTGAGCTAATATCACTTGTATTGTGCAAATACCCATTTGGACTTGAGTAAGACAAATTGAGAAAAATCACTCAAACTACCGAGAGGTATAGAGTGAGTACCCGAGTGTGATTGCTATACTACGACCCCGACTAATCAAACTTTCCCTGAAGTTTACAACCCATTAGATAACCACCTAGGTAGAAGTCACGACCCTAGACCCTTTTATCAATTGAAAAACTCAACACCAAAAATATTGTCCCTTAGTTTTATACTTGCAAACCATAGAGTAAAGTAGAAGTAGAACACCAATCAATATTGTGGTAGTGTAATTTGAGCCAAAATTTGCAAGCAGCCTAGATATGCACCTAATCCCATATTCTAACTCTCTGTGGATTCGATCCCGACCTTTGTTGGGTTTATTATTGCATCGACCGCCTCACTACTTAATTATGGTGTGGATTTGGCCGAGATCATGCACTTTGTAATTATGCCAAAATTTTCATCGAGTTTGGAATCTTGATAAATAATGGATTTTTTTCTTAAGTGTTGTGAAAAATATATTCCCTTTGGGTTATTGATTAAAGCTTCGGGTATATTTTCATCCGATAGCTTTTGACTCTGGGCACAAATTCTTCCGGAACCAACCCTTTACCATGAGGGTTTCATAAGAGAGGGTCCTCTTATGTTTACGGTGATCTTGAAGAGGACATCTCCTATTCATTCCGGCTTAAACATTTAAAGTTTTTGTTAACTTTCAAATGATAGAATCAACTCATCATTTAGACAAAAAATAATATAAAAATAAAAGGACTTTATATTATTTCTTCTATAGAGTTTTATCATTGATGTGAAAATTTCCATGCCTTTTCATTTAAAGGTCTAATTCTTGCCGATGACACTCTTTTCGTAGTATGACTTCTGGTGCTGCCTCATTAAAAACCTTGCTGGAAAAACCCGATTGGGATAAAAACTGGTCGAAGGGAAAAAGAGTGCAGCACATACTTTCATTGTTGATAGGATCTGTCAGCAATAGTACCGTTTGAAGTAAGTTACATTCCAATTACTGGGCAACTTGACCCCATCTTGATTCTCCAATTCGTAGGATCCTTTACAGGTAACAGCTGAAATCCGGCAAGGACCTTCCCATGTTGGACCCAACTTTCCGGCATTGACCTTCCGAGTGCTTTGAGTCACTTCTCAAAACCAAGTCTCCTACTTTGAAAAAGCGAAGGTTGGCCCTTCGATTATTATATCTTTACATACATTGATTTTGGGCCACCATCCTCACGTATGCCAAGTCCCTGTGTTCGTCTAGCAAGTCCAGCCTTACCAACATCGCTTCATTCTTAGCTTCTTCTTAATGATCGAGAAAACCTTAAATTTGGTTCCCCTAATTCCACCGGTATCAGATCTTCCGCACCATATACGAGAGAGAAATGTGTTTCTCCCGTGCTCGACTTTGCCTTTGTCTGATACGCCCATAGTACAACCAGTAGCTCTTCGAGCCATTTGCCTTTGGTAGCTTCTAGATTCTTTTTAAGGTTCTGGATAATCATCATATTTTGTTGATTCCGCTTGTCCGTTAGCACTCGGATGGTACGATGAAGATGTAATCATCTTGATTTTAAATCTTCCAAAAAATTTGTGACTTTTGAGCCCATGAACTGCGACCGGTTGTCACAAGAAATTTCCTGCGGTATTCCGAATTGGCAGATTATGTGGTCCCATATGAAGTCCATTACTTCACATTTACCTATATTTTGGTAAGGACCTGCTTCAACCCATTTAGTTAAGTAATTAGTTAAAACTAACAGAAATCTTATCTTTCCGGGGCTCAACGGTAGAGGACTGACTATGTCCATTCCCTATTTCATGAATGGCCATGTGGACAACACTAAATGCAAGTTTTGTCGGTTGGTACGCCAATTGCTCATGGTGTTGACATTTATTGCATTTCTTAACGAATTCCTTTGCGTCATGCTCCATCCGGGGCCAGTAGTAACATGCCCTAACAAACTTTAGAATAATGAATCTGCATTGGAATTTTCTCTCAAATTTCTTCATGGACTTCTCTCATCACATAGTACACCTACGATGATCCCAAACTTCGGGCCAAAGGCCCTAGGTATGATCTTCTGTAAAATGCCCATCCATGAGGCAGTAGCGGGCTGCTCTGGTTCATAGTGCCCGGCATGCCTTCGGATCTTTGTGTAATTTTCCATGCCGAAGATATTTGACAAACTCATTCCTCCAGTCCTAGACTAAGTTGGTTTAATTGACCTCACAATAACCTTCACGTCCAATACCGAGTGTAGAAGTTGGATTACTATGCTGGAGTCAGATCATTTCATCTTCATAGATTACCCCAAATTAGCAAATGCGTCTACTTCCATATTTTCTTCTCTCGGAATGTGTATGATCAACCATTCCTTGAATCGTGCAAGCAATTCTTGAACCTTATTCACATATTGCTGTATGCGTTCTTCCTTTGTGTCATAAATCATGTACACTTGGTTTACTACCAGCTGGGAATCACATTTCATCTCGATTAACCTGGAGCCAAGTCCCTAGGACAATTCAAGTCCTGCAAGCGAAGCCTTATACTCGGCTTCATTGTTAGTTAACGGAACAGTCTTAATGGCCTCTCTCAGGATTTCTCCCAAGGGTGTGACTAGAACTAAGCGAAGGCCGGACCCTTTTACATTAGAAGCTTCATCCATAAACAAGGTCCAAATGCCCGATGTTGTTTCAAACATGAACATTACTTCCTTAGCAGCCAGGGGCATTAATCCGGGACTGAAATCAACCACAAAGTCAGCCCAAACTTGTGACTTGATCGCAGTCTTGGGAATTTACTCAATATCAAACTCAATAATTTCGATTTCCCATTTAGCTGACCGGACTGACAACTCAGGCTTGTGAAGGACATTCCTTGAGGGGAAAGGTTGTCACAAAGGCTATCGGGTGGAACTGAAAATAAGGCCTAAGCTTTCAAGAGGCTAATACGAGAGCTAAGGCCAATCTTTTGAGGTACGGATAGCGAGTCTCCGCTCCCAATAATATTTACTAACGTAACCAAAAATTTCACACCTTCTTCTTCTCGGACCAAAACAACACTTACCACTACTTCCGAGACCACTGAATATATCAACAACTATTCGCCTTCCCCCGATTTTGATAGTAATGAGGGGCTGGATAGGTACCTTTCTAAATCCTTCATCGTCTGCTGGCATTTGGGAATCCACTTGAAATTGTTCTTCTTTATCTGAAGTGAGAAGAAATGATGATATTTTTCCAAGGAGCTTGAGAAGAACCTGCTTAAAGTGGCAAACCTTTCGATTAACCTATATACCTCATTTACGCTTGTTAGCTGGTACGAGATGTCTTTAATGTATTTGATTTATCGGGATTTACCTCGATCCCTCTTTGCGTGAACAAGAACCCCAAGAACATACTGGAACCAATCCCGACCGCATATTTTTCTGGGTTAAGTTTCATGTTGTATTTCCTCAGAATGTCAAAGGTCTCTTTGAGGTGGTTCAAATGATCTCCTGCATTCAAAACTTGAGTAACATGTCATCGATATATAATTCCATTGTTTTGCCTCTTTTTTTTCTTAAACATTTTGTTAATGAGCCTTTAATAAGTGGCTTCGGCATTCTTAAGCCCAATTGGCATCACATTGTAACAATATGTTCCAAAATTTGTTATGAAAGAAGTTTTTTCCTGATCCTTTGGGTTCATCTTGATTTGATTATACCTGGAGTAAGCATCAAGGAAACCCATTAACTCGTGCCCGACCGTAGCATCAATCATTTGATCAATATTTGGCAATGGGAACGAGTCTTTAGGGCACGCCTTATTTAAATCCTTATAATCTACGCACATTCTATACTTATTATTCTTCTTCAGAACTACGACTATATTGTCTAACCATTCTGGATGTTTCACCTCCCGGATTGAACCGATGTCGAGTAGCCGAGTTACCACTTCTTTAACAAACTTGTTTCTGACCTCGGCTATTGGGAATTTCTTTTGTCTTACCAGTGGGAAGTTAGGATCTAGGCTTAGCTTGTGCACGACCACCTCTAATGGGATAACTGTCATATCCGATGTGACCATGCAAAATAGTCAATGTTAGATTTAAGGAAATTTATAAATCCTGACCTTAGCTCGGGATTTAACCTTGTCCCCAAATGGAACTTCCTTTCCAGAAATTACTCAAACAAAACTACCTGCTCTAGTTCTTCTGCAGTTAACTTAGTTGCATCTGTCTCCTCCGGTACCTGAAAGTATCTCGAAACCTTATAAGACTCTGATGACTCCTCACTCTTATTGTCTTCATTCGAAGAGGGGGAAGGCACCGACTACTGTAATTGCTATTTGTTGGACTCCTTTCCCTTGCTTCTAGAAACAGTTACCGCGTTCATCTCTCTTGCCGCCGATTGGTCTCCTTTTATCTATTTGATCCCTTCCAGGGTTGGGAATTTTAGTAGTTGGTGATATCTTGAGGGCACAAACTTTATCTCGTGTATCCATGGACTTTCAAGGATTAAATTTTAGCCCATGTCGCCATCTACCGCTTCGAATAAGGTTGTCTTGGTTACTCCTTCGACATTTGTGGGCAACATGATCTCTTCTCAGGTTGTTACACTTGTCAACTTGAATCCAGCCAAGAGTTTTATTACCGGAATGATGCTTCCAGTCAGTTTTTCTTGTTCCAATACTCTCCATTGAATGATGTTGGTTGAGATTCCCGGGTCCACCAAAACACGCTTAATTTTGAAATATAAAACATTAAGAGAGATTACCAGGGCGTCATAATGTAGAAGAAGGAGTCTGTCAGCGTCTTCTTCCGTGAATGTGATATCTTCTTATCCGACTTCCCGGAATCTCTTGTTGTGAGTCACCTATATCTTTGTTTTTTTGGCTGTCGAGCAGGTCACACCATTGATTTCTTTCTTCGTTACGGGTGTTGTTGATTGAGTCTTCATGTTGAGGAAAATCTTCGTGTCCCTCAACGTGTGCCTGATATTGGCATTATTAGCTTTCATTGATGATTTCTTGCTAAGGAAAAATCAAACACGTTAGTAATAAACGTAAGGATAAAAGTAATTACACAATTGTCTAAGCCCCATGGTGGGTGCCAAACTATTTACCGTTAAAATGGTACAGTTAAATTAATTAACTGATTTATAGACAATCAGACTGATTTGATCCAAAAATGATAAAGAGACAAGATAAAAATAAGGCTTAACAATTGAAATTGAAGAATATGACAAGTCTGGCTCCGAACGCAATGTCTCCGAGGACAAAAATGAAAGCAATGATAAAAAGCAAATAAAGTTGTTTAATTGAAAGCGAGAGTAAAGTAAAGCATATGTGTCTCCAAGAATTTTGTGTCTTACAATGGTTGTTGAGCCTGCTATTTATAGATATACCTTAGGTAAACAAGATCCTAGGATCAAGCTCAACTTAAATGATAATAAAAGAGTCATTGATGAATATGTAACGGCAGACCATGAATGTAAATATTTTCTGTAATGGTTGCTCATTAATGTTAGAGAATGTTTTCTCATTGAATGCTATCCATTGGAAAATACTTGGCCTGTTCCCATTGGTCATGATCCTTTCGAGATTACCCAATGTCGATTGCAACTATCGTATTCATTACTGGTCGCTACTTGACTTGCCTTTTACTTGTCTTCGGTTCCACATGTCATACTATCATTCGACCATTTATTATAAATTAATTTACCCCATACAATGTTACCATTTGGTCATTTATTATAAACCAATTTTACCATATACAACATCCAATTTGAGACACATAACATGAATCCGAGCGAAAATGTGATGACCCAAAAAGTCATCTCTCATTTTATAAGTCAAAACGGTATTCTGAGGCCTTGAAAACCTCCTTTTATTTCATATCGTTTTTTGTGCGAAGGCCGTGTGTATATCCGGGAAGCTTGTATATGAAAAACTAAGAAAAATGCTAGTTTTGCCTTTAAAATAAAATTTAAGTTGACCTCGATCAACATTTTGGGTAAACGGACCCGGACCTATGATTTGACAGTCCCGGAGGGTCCGTAGAAAAATATGGGACTTGGGCGTATGCCCGGAATCGAATTTTTGGAAGAAATTATTTTACTGAAATTATAAGAGTTTTTGGAAATTTGGCTATATTTGAAATTTATGGTATCGGGCCCGTATTCTGGTTCCGGAGCCCGGTACAGGTTCAAATATGATATTTATAACATGTCTGTAAAATTTGGTAAGAAAAGAAGGTCGTTTGACGTGATTCGGACCCACAGTTGTAAATTTTGATACTTTGATGTTTTGGAAGTTTTCTTTGATTTTTATGATAAATTCGTTGTTTAAGATGTTATTTTGGCGATTTGATCGCACGAATAAGTCCGTAGGATGTTTTTGAGGTTATGTTCATATTTGGTTTGGAGCCTCGAGGGCTCGGGTGAGTTTCGGATAGGCGCCGGGGTGATTTTTACTTAGAAAATCTGTTGCTTTGTGGCTGTTGCTGGTGTCCAGGAGATTTACCCTATGCGAACGCATGGGTAGCCATGTGAACCCAATGCACACGCGGGGAAGGGGGCAGGTTAACACTGTGTGATCGCACAATACAGGGTGCTAACGCGGAGCATAGGAAAATTACTCTAAGCGAACGCACCCATGTTGACACAAACACATAGAGTATGGGGGGGCCTGGGGCCTGGGGCCTGGGTAGGTTTTTCACAGTGCGAACGCACCACTGAGGTCGCGCTCGCGTAGGGTGGGGGAAAGGTAAATATGCGATCGCATTAGCCCTGTCGCGAACGCATAGGGCAAATCTGCCTAGTTATTTAAAAACAGAACCAATTTCGGGCATTCTTCAAAAACTCATAACTTCTTCTTCCAAACTCCAAATTGGGAGATTTTTGAAAGGGAAATTCACTACAAATTCATAGGTATGTAATATTAGACTCATTTTCTTCCATTTTCGTTAACACCCATTAGATTTATAAGCCTAAATCATGTTCTTAAGGGTAGAAAATTAGGAACTTGGGTAGAGTTAGGGCTTTTTGTATAATTGGGATTTAGACCTCGTTTTGGGGTCGGATTTCAAGATTTATTTCATATTCGGACTCGTGGGTGAATGGGTGATCGGGTTTTGGTCCGAACCTTATGTTTTGACCAAGCGGGCCCGGGGTCAATTTCTGACTTTTTGGGAAGAATGGTAGCAAATCTGTAATTAAGTATTGGAATTGAATTATTTAGCGTTTATTGATGTTATTGAGTCAATTATGTCTAGATACAATCTATTTGAAGTCGAGTTCAAAAGGAAAAGTGGTGATTGAGGCTTGATTTTGGTCGTGGAAGTCGAGGTAAGTGTTTGGCCTAACTTTAGGTTGAGGGAATAGGTGTTGAGTCTTATTTTCAATGTGTTTATACCATGTTCAATGTATAGATGAGGTGACGAGTACCTATACGTTGGTGTCAAGCACGCCCGTGAGTCAGAAATTATGAATTATGTGATTTTCATTGATATTTACTCTATTATAGCTTAAATTTCACTTTAGTGGTTGTTCATTCGGTGGAAATTCTTGGTAATGGATATTTTTGAGTATTTGTTCGGTTAAGGAATCTTATGTAAAGATATGAACTTGAGCGAGATTGGTTATAGCTGTGTCCTTTGCCGGGATAGTGATATTTATATTGTTGTTCCCTTGCCAGGATGTTATGATTTATGATTCACATTGTTGATTTTTCCTTGCCAAACTTCTGCTATTGATATTGTTTGGGTGAGGAAGAGTGTAAAGCACGAAGGGTGATGCCGTGTATTGATTATTGTGAGGAAGAGTGTAAAGCACGAAGGGTGATGCCGTGTATTGATTATTGTGAGGATGAGAGTGTAAAAGCACGAAGGGTGATGTCGTGCCATGTTATGGTATTAAAAGCACGAAGGGTGATGCCGTGTTGTTTCTATTTATTATTTGGTGAGGATGAGAGTAAAAGCACGAAGGGTGATGCCGTGCACTTGCTTTTATATTATTATTTGGTGAGGATGAGAGTAAAAGCACGAAGGGTGATGCCGTGCACTTGCTTTTATATTATTATTTGGTGAGGATGAGAGTAAAAGCACGAAGGGTGATGCCGTGCTTTGTATTCTCTGTGATTGTTATTTCCTGTTGTTACTTAGATAATTGAACTGTTGTCTTATTTCGTTATTTCTGTTATCTGATATTTCTTTCCCCCATCATGTTTCCCCTTTTCCCTTGTACTTAGTTGGTCACTCGTGTTGTTATTATTTCTTCCTAATATTATTAAATTGCACAGGTTGTCTTGATTGTCATGTCCTAGCCTCGTCACTACTTCGCCGAGGTTAGGCTCAATACTTAATCAGCACATGGGGTCGATTGTACTGATGCTATACCTGCACATCTTTTGTTGTACAGATCCCGGTACAAGACCCTTTGGACATTAGAGCTAGGAGGCTGCCTTCAGTCCAGTCGGAGACACCGAGGTACTCCTGCAGGCGTCCGAAGGCCTTAGCGTCCCCTTATATTTCTTTATTTATGTTCTAATTAATTTAGAAACAGATGTATTTACTTCTTTTAGACCATTACATGTATTATTCGTAGATAGTCAGTGATATTGTGACTCCAAAGATCTGGGATTTGGTTATTTGGTATTTTGTAAAAGCAGTGGATTGAGTTATAGATATATAGTCTGTTTCATTTTCATACTTTTATTTATGAAAAATATTTTACTTCACCCATATTCGTCTAATAATAAAGGATAAATGAAAATTTGAATATTCACGTTGGCTTACCTAGCGGGTTCAGCGTTAGGCGCCGGGTCGTGACAATTTGGTATCAGAGCACTAGATTGCATAAGTCTCACAATTCACGGTCAAGCTTAGTAGAGTCTGAGGGATCGATACGGATACGTATGTGCTTATCCACCAGAGGCTACAGAGCTTAGGAATGGCTTCACATCTATTCTTCTCTGTCATGCGATTTGAATTCTCAATGCTAACTGAAATTTTACTCTATTCTCTCGCAGATGGCGAGAACACGTGCTTCTTCATTCACTGATCAGCAACCCGAGCCTCCAGTTGGAGTTCCTACGAGTGGCCGAGGCCGTGCTAGAGACCGAGGCAGGGGCAGAGCTCAGCCCAGAGCAGCAGCCCCAGTGGCGGAGCCTCAGGTAGAGTTTGTTGATGAGGTTCCTGCTAGACAGTCCCGGTTGAGCCAGATCAGGTCCCCGAGGGGTTCATTGCCACCCCAGTACTCCAGGATACTCTGGTCCGCCTAGTGGGTCTCATGGAGAGTGTCGCTCATGAAGGTTTTCTTCCTGTAGAACCAGCCGTCTCTCAGGATAGGGGAGGAACCCAAACTCTCGCTACTCGCACTCCGGAGCAGTTGGCTCCTCAGTTTCAGACTCCATTAGCTCAGCCAGTTGGGATAGATTAGCCGGCTATTATGGCTCGGACTGGTGATAGAGCAGCTATGTCTGCTGATGCTTTGTGGAGGTTGGACAGGTTCACCAAGATTTTCACTACTACTTACAGCGGGGCATCTTCAGAGGATCCCCAGGTTTACTTAGACAGTTGCTATAAGGTTCTTCGGAACACGGGGATCATGGAGACCAATGGGGTCGATTTTGCTACTTTCCGCCTTTCTTGTCCCGCCAAGACTTGGTGGAGGGATTATTGCTTGATCAGACCAGCTGGATCTTTGCCTTTGTCTTGGGCTTAGTTCTCCGATTTGTTCTTGGAGAAATTTCTTCCAGTCACCCAGAGAGAGGATCTCCGGAGTCAGTTTGAGCGTCTCCAGCAGGGTTCTATGACAGTTACACAGTATGAGACCAGATTCATTATTTTGGCTTGACATGCTATCATGATACTCACCACCGACCGAGAGAGGGTGAGGAGGTTTATTGAGGGGCTAGCTCAGCTGATTAGACTACAGATGGCTAGAGAGACAAGCAGTGATATTTCATTTCAGGAGGCGGCCAATGTAGCCAGGCGAGTCGAGATGGTCTTATTGCAGGGTAGTGGTCAGGGATCTGACAAGAGGCCTCGTTATTTTGGCCGGTTCAGTGGTGCCTCATCTGGAGGCAGGGATTCTTTTGGAAGGGGTCATCCTCCTAGACCCTTTCAGTCAGCACTCCAGGTATCCCCCAGTGCACCACCAGCTCCTATCAGTGCACCACCGCTCTAGAGTTTTCAGAGTGGTTACTCCGGTCGACAGGGACAGTTTCAGGGCCAGCAGTCTCAGCAGCCGAGATCTTGTTATACTTGTGGTGGCCCGGGGCACATTGCTAGATTTTCCCCTGAGCCTCGAGTGGTTCTCAACACCAGGGTTCCCGTGCTATGATTCCCGCACCAGGTGCTCCACTACCCCCTCAGCCAGCTAGGGGTGGAGGTCGAGGTGCCAGGGGTGGAGGCCAGACAGTTAGAGGTGGAGGTCATGCTATTAGAGGTAGAGGACAACCCGCAGTAGGTCGACCCAGAGATGTTCAGATTGGTGAGGCCCAGCCCCGATGTTATGCTATTCCCGCCAGGCCTGAGGCTGAGGCCTCCGATGTAGTCATTACAGGTATGGTTTCAGTTTGCAGCACGGATGCTTCAATTTTATTTGACCCGGGGTCCACATATTCCCACGTGTCCTCATATTTTGCTCCTTATCTGATTATGCCTCGTGATTCCCTGAGTACTCCTGTATATGTATCTATACCGGTGGGTGATTCTATTGTGGTAGATCGAGTCTACCATTCATGTATAGTGGTTTTCGGTGGTCTGAAGACCAGAGTAGATCTTTTACTCCTTGATATGGTCAATTTCGATGTTATTTTGGGAATGGATTGGTTGTCCCCCCTATCATGCTATTCTGTACTGTCATGCCAAGACTGTGACCTTGTCCTTGCCGGGAGTGCCTCGATTGGAGTGGATAGGGGCTCCTGGCCATTCTTCCAGCAGGGTTATCTCATATATGAAGGCTCGACTGGTTGAGAAGGGGTGATTGGCCTATTTGGATTATGTTCGTGATTCAAGTGCCGAGGTTAATTCTATGGAGTCTGTGCCTATAGTTCGTGAGTTTCCAGAGTTATTCCCTGTAGACCTGCCGAGTATGACACCTGAAAGGGATATTGACTTTTGCATTGATTTGGCTCCGGGCAGTCAGCCCATTTCTGTTCCGCCGTATCGTATAGTGATGCGAGACTAAATTGCATAGTTTAACATGTGATATACCTTACATTTTATGCGCATTAATGATAAAAATACACTTGTTATGTGCTTAATGGAGTTTATTTCATGTGTAGGTGAAGTGGAGATGGA
>ML327065.1:0-20134 GCA_005239505.1 Nicotiana paniculata
GAATTCATGGTTTAACGCATTATGTGCCTTACATTTTATGTGCGTTAATGATGAAAATACACTCCGTATGTACCTAATGGAGTCTATTTCATGTGTAGGTGAATTGGAGATGGAAGCCGAGTTAAATGGATGCATAAACGTCGAAAATACGCTCAAGAGTCGAAAAGGAGTGAATCGGGCTATAGCCGGGCGTTTGGGCTGTAAAGCCTGGTCATACCAGGCTATAGCTGGGCGTTTGGGATATAAAGCTTCGTAGGACCAGGCGTTTGGGGGGTGTTTGAGCCCTAACGCCAGGCCTGGCCAGTCTTTATCTAGGCGTTTGGGCCATAAAGTCTGGTCCCTAGTCCGGTTGAATCCGAGTTTTGAAGATTTTAAGTGTTTCCCGGTTTGAATAGAAGTTTCCTACACGTTTAGGGTTTGTCCTAAACATATAAATAGATCCAAAAACACAACTTGAAAGGAGAGATTCCATTAGAGACAACAGACGCCTATGGAATACTACTCAGAGAAGCAAAACATTGATTTTTACAGCTTTTATTCATTACTTTGTAGTTTATTTATGCAAGTTATTTTGGGTTTGATTCTTATGTGCAAGAGTAGCTAATTTCTTTAATCTAGGGTTTTGGTGGAACCCGTTGGGGGATGAACTTATTGTGATATTAATATAGCTTTGATTGGTTGATTAAACTCTATTTGTTCAACTACGTTCTTGTTGTAGTTGATTGAAGGGCCCTCAATTAGCTGTTCCTATTTATTATGTANCTAACAACACCACTCCCAGAGTATAGACAAAAGTCATAACCGAGGGTTTAGAGGTTGGATTAGAGATAACAATACCTCGGGTGCAATCTAAAGTGAATTGTAAGGCAATCTAGCTAGCGTAACTTGAGAGAGTGCGTCTAGTAAATTATCATAATTAATTGAGAGAGATTTATGGTAGATAGAGCGTTCATGGTTGATAGAGTCAACTAATCAAACTATAAGAAATATCCGAGAAGGAAGTTCACCGACGGGGGAAATCATAACCTTAGACCTTTATTATAATTGTTTACACCATATTGTTAGTTAATCATTAGTTTATTACTTTTGTCAGTAGAAATAGTAAAACATTACTAATTGATATTCAAAAGTCTTGAGATAATTGATTAAGTAAAAGTCGCGTATTCTGACGACTTGATTGATATGTAAATTCCCTGTGGGATCGACTCTAGGCGTAATACCCCGGATTATATTTGCAGCGCCCGTTTAGTCTTTCTATAAGACATAGTTGAGCGTGATCAACGACGATAACCGATCATCCAATAATATCGACGAGAGGAAAAACCATCGGAAGAGGCAGTTTTGGTATCGTCACTTCAGCAACAACAACAAACTTCTCCATTGATATTTCGTCCACAATCGCAGTAAAATCTTCCTTGTTTTCGCGTTCAAAGTCATTACAGAAAGAGAGAGAATTACTACACGAGTTTCAAGATTGTGATCATATTATTCGATGTTTCGGAGATAATGTTACTGAAGAAGATGGGAAGATATTGTACAACATGTTGCTCGAGTACGCGTCTGCTGGAAGTTTAGCTGATCGGATTGGTCAAAATTCAAGGCAAGGGTTGCAAGATTTTGAGGTGAAATAGTATGCGAAATAAATTCTATTGGGGCTAAGTCATATTCACGAACAGGTTTTGTTCACCGTGACATTAAACCAGATAACATTCTTCTTTTTGGTACTGAAAAAGTTGCCAAGATTGCTGATTTCGAGTTGGCGAAGAAGGTTGGAGGAGTAAAGAGTCAGAAAAGAAAGCACGGACTCAAAGGAACACCTATGTACATGGCGCCAGAATCAGTTCTTGATAACGAGTACGGGCCTGAAGCTGATATTTGGGCTTTCAGATGCACTGTCTTTGAGATGGTTACATGGAAGACATTGTGGGATTGAAGTGAATCAATATATATATATATACATGTTGTATTTTTTCTTATAGAATCAATCTGTTCACTAGAAAGAGAGGCTCTTTTGCAAATAGATTTTGTAATACTAAGTCAGAGGAGCAAAAGAATAAAATGAAAGAGCCTCTTTAGTATGTAATTAAACGCAATGTTTATTTGAAGCATGAAAATTCTTTCTTCAAGCGACAAAATATTAGGTTTTCCTAAGTTAATTTAGGATTTGGTTCCTAAAAAGTTGTTGTAACTAAGGAAATAAAAGGAGGCCTAATTATTAAATAGCTATGCAAAGCAAGTGACATGATTTATTAAAGCAATGATCATTCTCTCATGTATGCTAGATAGTAACATATACATTAGCACAATGGCTCAAACCTAGATATAGTGCCATTTCCTCTAGCAATTTATATCTAGAACTTTCTACACACAAATTTTATCCCATCACACAAGTTATTACAAACTACAGGTGCTACCAAAGTTAACCATGGTAGTAGAATTGATGATGGGTAGTGAGTACAGTTGATTATTAAAAAAAACAAAAAGGACAGCTTGATGCACAAGGCATTCCGCGTTCACAGCAGGTGAAATCTCATTAGCATATTTGTTTAAGTGGGTGAGAGTATAAAATATAATGTTATGAATACTCAAAAGGACCAACAACCATAAAGTGGTTGCAAGAGATGTTAGGAATTTTTAGAAGTAGACATTTCTAATGACAACAAAATATAGAAAAATATCACAATCTAGCACGGATAAGTATCCCTTTTCAAGCCGTAAAGGTAGTAGGGGTGGGCGTTCGCAATTCGGATTGGATATGAATATTTCGATTTAAATTTTTGATTTTCCGACTGGAAAAAATGACAATCCAAATAGAGAGGGTGGATTAGGAATACAAGACTGTTTGGTATGGAATGAAGCAGCATTGGCAAAATATTATTGAAATATAGAGCAAAAAAATGATTCATTATGGGTTAAACGGGTAAATCACATATACATAAAGGGTAAGAACTGGTGGCAATACAAACCACCATAAGATAGTGCATGGTATTGGAAGAAAATATATGATATCAAAACAGCCTTTGCTGTAGGGTTTGAACAAAAAAGGTGGAAGGGGAAAATGAAGGGCTACACAGTAAATGAAGGATACCAATGGAGAAGAGGAGCAGCACCTAAATGGCCATATATGCACGATGGATTTTGAATAGATTAAATGTTCCAAAATATTATTTTATTGGTTGGTTGATCATGGGACAGAGATTACTTACGAGAGACAGACTACATATGATGGGAAAAAGCGAGGAGAGAACATGTCTACTCTATGGAATGCAGGATGAAATAATTCATCATTTGTACTTTGAGTGTCAATTCTCCAGAATGTGCATTGATGAACTATGCAACTGACTAGGAATAAAGCTGAAGCAACTAGATATGCAAAGCATTTGAAGGAAAACAGGTAGATGTATAAAAGAGAGAATATGTCGAGGATTCGTGACCTCAATCATCACAACAATAATGTATGGGATATGGCTAGCAAAGAATGAAGCACTACGGAATCAGAAAGTACCATTGCCAACAAAGATGTGGAAGAGCATAAAAGAGGATAGCAAATACAGACTGCAACTCATAGAAGTCAATAGGAAGAATAGGAAAGAAATAGAGTGGATCAATCAATTTTACAGATAGAGAAATAGCAACGACTATGCAATAGTGTAGGACTATGCAATAGTGTAGGGCAAACCTACCTAGTAAGGCTGCTCGAGGAAAAGAGAATAAAGATATAGTTTTGAAATTGAGCTAGATAGGATATCTTAAAGATTATGGATCGGAAATATCACTTGTAAGTAACTTTTTTCCGGTGGGGATCAATAAATTTTTTCTTTCACCTAAAAAAAAATACAATCCAAATAAGCTTGGATTGGGTTGGATTTTTTAAGTTTGATTTCGTATTGTAAAAATGATAATCCAAATAAGCTCGGATAGGATCGGATTTTTTAAGTTTGATTCCGGAATAGTCGTTTGGATAATTTGGGTTTTCGATTTTAAGTTTATAAGTTGAGAGTCTTACAAAGAACATCCAAATGAAGTTCTCATATTAAATTGCTTAAAAAATTTTCATTCTAACCGCAATCATCTAAATAAAGTATTCAAGTAATGAAATCATCATCAAGTATAATAAGGCCGATAGTAAGTAGTAATAGTAAGACCATGTCCTAATAAAAAGAATTTTGATCGTAATTTAGTAATTATTATTGAATAAATGAGATAATATCTAATGAATGGGGACGGTATTGGACTTATTATATTTCATATGGATAATGGACTAAATATAAAGTATATCCAAAAATCTGAAATACCAAGTCCAACCTCCAATCTGAAATCCAAAAAAAATAAAAAAAATTAAATCCGTAATCCAAAAGGTTTAAACCAAAAAAAAAAAAAGATCAATTTGGTTTGGATTTTAGGTCGCCCGAACTATTACCACCCCTAAAAGGTAGAATCAAATTACTCGTCGGTCCATCGATTTGAGCTGTGTGAAAATCATTTTACCCTCCAACTTTGTTTGAAAAAACAAATTCCTTCTCAATTTTTAAGCTATGGACATTTTCTCCCTCCTATTCTAAGGTATTTATTGAATTTGCTAACAGTGAGTACATTCTCTTTTCAACATATCTTACAGATGTATATGGATGTTGTATTCTTCTTTCTTATCCCTAAGGTATGAGTGTTTTGAAGATAATATTGTTCAACTATCGATCGACGTGACAATCATGTCTGCTTGACAAAGTTTTTGGCGGCCACCAATTGACATTCCAAGCCTCTAATGCCTCAAATGTCCTTTTATTCTTCGTTTCGGACTAACTAGTATATACTGCTTTCGTGCTTAATGGATTTTGATGATTTGAGTAGTTTTTAGGATGTAAATTCTTCTTAAACTTCGTCAAGTCTATCTGCTTATTTGTTCCAAACCATAGTTTCTAGTTTCAAGATCCCGCTATTAGTACGCGTGTGGTGAGATATTCCAAGCCCGGTGTCTACTGCTTTTGCCATTCCTATGATTCAAAGAAAGGGGATACTCATGACTATGAACATTCAATTTTTTTTTGGGGGGGGGGGGGGGGGGGGAGAGCTCTAGGTCAAGCCTTTTATTCTATTCATTCAGGAAACGTCGTAAGGAACTAATTTCATTTGCTTTCCTCATTATTGATTATGAATTCAAACTCATAATTTATTAATTCAAATTTTAGTCTATTAAACCACGAGTTTTTTTTTACAAAAAATAATTCTTCTTCCTAATATCTATTTTTTTGGTTGCTAAATTGCTAGGCTTATCTATGTTCTGACAAATGGTTTGTTAATACTTTCCTAAATCGCTATGTTTTGAATGATAGTTTTGTTTGTGGACTCGGCTTGGGGCGTCCATAGAATCCTTTTGATTTTATGGTCTTCGAAGAATTTTGTCACTTTGCTGCCGATGAACTGCTTACCATTGTCACATATTATTTCGGCGGGAATCCCGAACCGACACACGATGTGGTCCCATATGAAGTCAATGACTTATTTTCCTTTTATTTTCTCTAAGGCCTGTGCTTCTACCCATTTTGAAAAGTAGTTAGTCATAAACAAAATAAATTTAGCTTTACCTGGCGTTGTTGGTGCGGGGTCGACGATGTTCATCCCCCATTTCATGAATGGTCACCGGGATAGAACTGAATGGAGTTGTTCACCAGGATGATGGATCATCGGTGCAAACCTTTGACATTTATCACACCTTCAAACGAATTCCTTAGTATGGCCCTCGACTCCTTGGGGTCCGAGGGGAGCTTCCCGTGCTTCAATTATTCGACGTACTTATTCCTCCAATCCCACGTTAAACTTGTTGAATTAATTTACGCATGGACTTCTTCGACCACCGACTTTGACAATTGGACGACAGTCCCCGGGACAATATCATCTTCTCCGACCGACGACCCCAAATTCGCAAGTGCATCGGCCTCACTGTTCTGTTCTCGGGGTACTTGGTCCAGTATCCATTCCTTGAAGCGGTGCAACGTCACTTGAAATTTGTCTAAGTACCTTTGCATTCTATCTTGTCGGACTTCGAAGCTTTCGTTTACTTGGTTTACTAACAAAAGAGAGTCACATTTGGCCTCAATGACCTCTCCTCCCAGGCCCTTGTCAATATCACCTGCTCAAGTTCCTCGACTGTGGACTTCGTCGCATTTGACTCCTCAGGGGCAACAAAAGCTCGTGGGGTAAGGAAATCTTCCTCTTTGTCCTTGACCACCTGTTCCCCGGGCTCAACGAAGGATATAGACTGTGATTTCTATTTGGCTACCTGTTAGTCCTTTACGCTCGACTTTTTCGATGTAGAGGGCCTCGCTACTGGTGTTAAGTCATGGACTGCAAACATCTCCTTAGTTGTGTGTTGCTCCCCATATACCGTTTTCACACCATCTTTTGTTGGGAACTTCATCATTTAATGAAGGGTTAATGGCACTGCCCTCATGATGTGGATCCACGGCCTTCCAAGCAAAGCGTTATACCTCATGTCACCTTCGATGACATAAAACTTTGTGTCTTGTATGGTTCTGGCCATGTTTACTGGGAGGATGATTTCCACCTTCGTTGATTCACTTGCCATGTTGAAGCCATTCAAGACTCGAGATGCTGGTATGATTTGGTCAAGCAGCCCGAGCCGCTCCACGACCCTCGACCTAATTATATTTGCTGAGTTACCTGGATCCACAAGAACACGTTTAACTTGAACTTTATTTAAAAGAATAAAAATTACCAGTGCATCGTTGTGTGGCTGAGATAAGCCCTCGGTGTCTTCCTCACTGAATGTGAGGGTGTCCTCAGGAATGTAGTCCCGAGTCCGCTTCTCCCATGTAATTGATACTTTGGTGCATTTGAATATGGGTCCCTGTGGGACGTCGACTCCTCCGATGATCATGTGAATAACGTGTTGAGGTTCCTCCGGTTCATTCTTCCTATTGGCATATCTCTCTCTCTGAAAGGTTCTTGGCTCTATCGCTGAGAAATTCTGAAGATGCCCTTCATTGAACAATCGGGCTACCTCCTCTCTCAGTTGCCTGCAATCCTCGGTCTTGTGCCCATGTGTACCGTGATACTTGCATATCAAGTTGGGATTCCTCTGAGAAGGATCAGTTTGTATGGGTTTAGGCCATCTAGTATCTCTAATTTTCCCAATGGATGAGACGATACCCGATGCGTCGATGCTAAAATTGTATTCTGACAATCGAGGTGCCTCCGCCGGTCCTGAGTGTCTATCGAACCCGGTCTTACTCATGAGTCCCCGATTGTTCTGTCCTCGGTCGACTCTTCGATCATTCCAAGGTATGTTGCACCTCGAGTTGTTCCTTCGCTCTTCGACATACGGCTGATATCTCTCCTTGTTAGGCCTTGATACCCTGTCCACTTCTCTCGAATCTTTTGCTGCTAGTCTTCTTGGATAAATCGAGCCCGAAGGGGCTCCTAACTGATCATCTTTGACCCTAATCTTCGATTGATATCTGTTATGCACATCCACCTAAGTCACGACGGGATACTCGATCAAATTCTGCTTCAACTACCTCGATGCTATCGAGCTCCGCTCATTTAGCCCCTGAGTGAAGGCTTGAACAACCTAGTCATCGGAGACTGGTGGTAACTCCATTCGTTCCAACTGGAACCGGGATACAAATTCTCTTAACATCTTGTTGTCCCTTTGTTTGATTTTGAATACGCCAGACTTCCTGGTTGCAACCTTTATAGCACCAGCATGTGACTTTACAAACGAATTTGCCAACATGACAAACGAATCGATAGAATTCGGGGGCATGTTATGGTACCAAATCATGGACCCTTTAGACAAAGTTTCCCCGAATTTCTTAAATAGAACAGACTCGATCTCGTCGTCTTCCAAATTGTTTCCCTTTATACTACAAGTATACGTGGTGATGTGCTCGTTGGGATCGGTGGTCCCGTTGTATTTGGGGATGTCCGGCATGCGAAACTTCTTCGGAATAGGTTTTGGGGCTGCACTTGGGGGGAAAGGTTTTTGCACAAATTTCTTAGAATCCAACCCTTTCAAAACCGGAGGTACTCCCGGTATTTGGTCGACCCTCGAGTTGTACATTTCCACCTTTTTATCATTGTTGTCGATCCTTTTTGCTCCCGACTCGATCCTCTTTGTGAGTTCTTCGAGCATTCTCATGATTAGATGGAAAATTTTGAAGAGTAATGAGAGAGAAAGTAAAATAGTATATTCTTTGCCAATGATTAGATATCTTTACAAATGATTGTGGTCCCCTTTATATAGGAGGGGAAACCCTAAATAAGATACACTTCTATTTTGGTAAAGAATCTTATAGGTACAGCTGTATAACCACCTAGTACAAATCTGTACTGATTCGTACAAATCTATCCCGGAATTTGCGGCATGATCTTTGGGGACGTGGAGAGAATCTTGTCCTTTCCCAAACAAACTCATAATCGCACTATTCGGCATAGGCCGTGTCTTGCTTCGATGCTCATCGAGCACCCAGGCCCTTGAGCCTCTTGTTCTGCCTTCGAGCTTGACCTCGACCTCTTCCAGGCTTCTGCCCTCGATGTAACTTCTCGAGCCTACAAAATTGGGACATGAGGTTTTGACCGTATACAATCTTCATTAACTAAACCCTTTTTTACCTTGCCTTTGGATTCATATTTTGTTCGTACACAATAAACATAGATCTTTCGATGTATGTTGCAATGTCTTCCATAGCCTGCTCTATTTCATTTTTTCTTTAATAAGTCATTAAATTTGGTGCTTTTTGATCTCAGTTGCTACGTGAAACAAAGGACGAAAACATTGAGTATATATTTCAACTTTCAAAATGTTGTTAAAAGAATTACTATAGTAAGTAAGCTTAAATTTTTTGATTATTCTATTTATTTGAATTTTGTCATACTACGTAATTAGCAGCAATTAGTAAGATTACTTGGAAAAGTAGTAAATAATTTGTTAATTAATGTAAGGAAAAAGAGAAAAGAAACAAATTATTGAAACTTTACAACTTTAGATTGCCGGCCCTAAAAACCTTGTAACTCAAGAAACACGTAATCATTCTCCTATGTAGATAGGGAAAAGGAAAACCAGGTAATTCATACTTATATATAGGTATAGCAATAACAGAAAGTTACCAAAACAAACAAACACCAGGTTATCAATTACTATTGAGAGCAAGAAAATAATTGATTCAATGGCGGCGATTACCGATCCAATAGTGTGGACGAGAGGCCAAACCATTGGAAGAGGTAGTTTTGGTATCGTCACTTTAGCAACGACAAAAAACTGCTCGGTCGATATTCCGTCGACAATCGCAGTAAAATGTGCCCTGTTTTCGCGATCAAAGTCGTTACAGAAAGAGAGAGAATTGCTACACGAGTTTCAAGATTGTGATCATGTTATTCGATGTTTCGGAGCAGATGTTACTGAAGAAGATGGGAAGATATTGTACAACATGTTGCTCGAATACGCGTCTGGTGGAAATTTAGCTGATCGGATTGGTCAAAATTCAAAGCAAGGGTTGCGAGATTTTGAGGTAAAACAGTACGCAAAATCGCTTCTCTTAGGGCTTAGTCATATTCATGGAAGAGGTTTCGTTCACCTTGACATTAAACCAGATAACATTCTTCTTGTGGGTACTGATAAAGTTGCCAAAATTGCTGATTTCGGGTTCGCGAAGAAGGTTGGAGGAGTAAAGAGTCAGAAAAGAAAGCACGGACTCAAAGGAACACCTATGTACATGGCGCCAGAATCAGTTCTTGATAACGAGTACGGACCTGAAGCTGATATTTGGGCTTTCGGATGCACTGTCTTTGAGATGGTTACAGGGAAGACAGTGTGGGATTGCAGTGAAGCTGACAACGTTGTTTTTCTATTGTGCAAAATTGGAATGGGATCACCGGATTTGCAGAACAAAAGATTGTCAAAAGAGGCTGAAGATTTTCTGAAAAAGTGTCTTGTTAAGGAGCCGAGATCGCGATGGACTGCTGATATGCTATTAAAGCATCCATTTCTTTCATCTGATGATAATGTTGTTGTTGGTGAGCAGACAAGGAAAAAGGAACTCAACCCGCTTTTGTTTATAAAAATTGCAAGAGAAAGTGATCCATTAATTGATGATTTTTGCAGTAGTACAAAGCTGAAACCAATGAAGCTGTTGAATTGCAGATCCAACAAAAGAAGAAATCTACTAGAAGGATGCTGATTATCAATTTTGATTAGAAACAAATGTAAAGAATTATACTAATGTAAAGAACTACGTTTGGGCTTGATCCCGGAGATTATCAGCCCTTTGTAATAAACAAAAACAATTTTGTGTTTATATGTTCTTTAGTATATTGAACAATCTGTACAAAAAGGAAGCTTTTTGCATGTAATTTTTGCTAATAGTGAATACATTCTCTTTTCAAACATATCTTGCAGATTTATATATATGTTGTATTCTTCTTTCTTAGATCATGATATATATATATACACACACATAGAATCAATGTGTTCACTAGAAAGAGAGGCTCTTTTAATTTGCAAGTAGATTTTTGCTAATAGTAACTAGATTCTGTTTCTACACAAAAAAATTCTTCTCCCACCATACCTGTTATTACAAACTACAGCTGCTGCCAAAGTTAACAATCGTAGTAGAATTGATGATGAGTAGAGAGCACAGTTTGATTATAGCAAAAAATATTAAATAAATAATGACATAGGTGAAATCTCAACACCTGTTTAAGTAGGTGAGAGATAGATTTTAATGGATCTTCAAAAGGACCAACAAGTTTGAGGCAAAGCCATGATTTGAAGTTAATGGGTTCTAAATTTGTCACCGAAATCATAACTCATTTACTTACTGAGATCGCAATTAAATATTTATACATATTTAATGAATTTCTCACTACAAAAACAGAATCTAAGCAAAAGCCACAATGCTTAGAAAAAATTGAAACTAAAGAGAACAAATCGTCTAGTTATCAATTAACTAATTTGTTTCTTATTTTTCATTATTAATGATCCACTATTCAGTATTACTTTATTGCTAATATGACATTTTGTCAACTTCACTACTCTCCTTTTAATATAACGTGTATGCATTTTCTTAGTCCTTTTAATGTATTTTCTTACTCATTTTTTTTGGTAAGTAAATATTTTATTTACCAAGTATAAGTATTTACAATCTAACAAAATGAACCTAACTTTCTATCGTAGCTCTTGCTGGACATGAAGCCCCAGCTGGGAGTTGCCTAGCTTTGCTACAATCCTCTCCTGCTTCTTTTGTCTTCTAAACTGCATGAGGATACCAATTTAGTTTATTCATGGTTCTATCTAACCTAGGAAATAGCTTGGCCCTAACGTGTATTTCTTGAATAATTAGCCGAAGGATAGAATTAGCAGATCTCTTCTTCTCTTCTTCTACTAGAAAATAACATTGTTCCTCTCTTGCCAAATATAATAAACTGTTGCTGCTAATAACATTATGTATACTGTTTCCCCTCCACTTTTACCTTTGGCCACCTTTTCTATCCACTTCAGCTCCTTCTGCCAATCTCCTTTGTTCTCTAAATGCCTTGCCAATTTAGAAGTTGCTTCCATATAGTTACTAATACTTCACGGTCAAAGACTAAGTGTTATAATGTTTCATTCTCTCTTTGATAGACTGAGCATGTTTTGTCTGCAATAGTCCCCATCTTGTTAGCCTTTATTTTGTAGCTACTTATCTTGTATTGATAGTCGTAGTATGAAAATCAACTTTAGTAGTCCTTGATTATTACACACTAGTTTACTCCATGGCTCCTTTCGAAACTCCACTTGCATGGCTTTGTATATGTCTTACGGAGAATCTCTCCATCAAATTTACCTCTCTTCTGTATATCCAGCAACATCAAAGTAGTTTCTTGCCTTGAATATCTTTTGGATGACCCATGATTCACTCTTCGGATCTGTATTCCATATAGTATTCCCCTTTATGTATTATGCATGAACCCACTAGACCCACAACTATTCCTTCTTTGTACAAATGTTACATAAGAGCTTGCAAATAGTTGCTTTATTCCACAGCTCCACATTAATGAAGTCTAGTCCTCCTGCTACCTTTGGAGCACACAGTTTATCCTAAGCAATCAATGTTTTTTGGTAGGTTCAGCGGCTCCTGACCATAAGAATATCATGCATATTGTTTCTATGAAATGAATGATTTTCTTTGGCAAAATGAATATCTGAGCCCAGAATATTTGAATTGCATCTAGAACACTCTTAACTAGCATTGCTCTTCCAGCATATAACAAAAACAATTTGTTGTCTAACATTGGATCCTGCTTAACATTCTATCAATTAGAGGTTCACATGGATAGCTGATAATCTCTTGGTGCTCAATAGGACACCAAGGTATCTAAAAGGTAGTTCTCCTTTAATGTACCCTAGCATGTCTATAATATGTAGTTTAGTCATGTTGTTCACTCCACCAAAGTAAATACAACTTGTATTAGGATTTGCAATTTTTCTTAAGGCTGCAGAAAATACTTGAAACTCTTGATGGAGTATCTTCATTGATTGTATGTCCCCTCTACAGAAAAGAAGTAGATTAACAGCAAATCCCAAGTGCATAAGTTGACTTTGACACATTTTTGGTGAAATTTAAACTTCTTGTTATCCTTCAATGGCTTTAGTAGTCTGCTAAGATACTCCATGACCATCACAAATAAAACTGGAGGAAGGGGATCCCACTGCCTCCGTACTTTCCTTTCCTCAAATGGTTTATCTGGCTTACCATTAATTATTAGAGAGTAGGAAACTGTACCGATACACGCCATACACTTCACAAATATTTCAGGGAATCCTAACAGCTTCATCACTTGTTCAATGTATACTCATTCCACAAAATCATAGGCTTTCCGCATATCTATTTTGAGCATGCATCTTGGGGATATGTTCTTCCTCCCATAGCCTTTTACCAATTCAATGCTTATAATGATGTTATCCGTGATCATTCTGCCTGGTACAAATGTTGTTTGGCAGTTATCTATTAGGTCTGTCATAACTTCCTGTAATCTTGTTGTTAGGATTTTTGATATTATCTTGTATAGCATTGTGCAGCAGGAAATAGGCCTGAATTCCTTGATGTTAGTTGGGTTCTTGACTTTTGGGATCAAAGTTATAGCGGTGGAGTAGATGGCTTTGCACATTTCAACATTTCCATTATTGTTGCAGTAACCTTATCACCCAATATGTGCCATGCCTTCTTGAAAAAGTAGGAGTTATAACCATCACATTCTGGTGCTTTAGTATCATCTGTATCTATTATAGCTCTCTTTACTTCCTCTCTAGTGACTGGCTTGATTAGTTGTACTTTTTGTTGTCTGGTTAAAGTATAGCCTTTCTGCATGATCTCTGGGATAACTACTGGCATTTGTGAAACCGCTGTACCAATTAGTTTTTTGTAGAAATTCAGTAGTTTTGGTACCCGGTTCCACCATGATGGATAATATTATGAATATTGAATTGAGATTGAAATGGTAAATGAAAATAGAAACTATGATGAAATATCGATTTCCTGTGAAATCCCTCTTTATATTTTATTAATGATTCTGTGATTGGTAAGGAGGAGTGTAAAGCACGAAGGGTGATGTCGTGCATGATCCAAATATATTCTATTGTGAGGAAGAGTGTAAAGCACGAAGGGTGATTCTGTGTCTGAATGAAATACATTGTGAGAGTAAAATCACGAAGGATGATGCCGTGTATGCTTTTTTATGATATGAGGAGGATGAGTGTAAAAGCACGAAGGGTTGTGTCCTGTGAGTTCCCTTTCTATTCTTGTTGCTTTAAATTATTGCTGATTATTGTTTATTGTCGTCTTCTTATTTTTCTCACTCCTTATGTTAAATTCCTCATAGCATGATCTCTTCCCATTATTGGATATAATGTTAACTCTTTAATTGCTATTATTGTTGCTAGTATGTTTATACATGTCCTGGTTTTATGTGGTGTCTTGTCCTAGCCTGATCACTACTTCGCCGAGGTTAGGCTCGGCACTTACTCAGTACATGGGGCTGGTTGTACGGATACTACACTCTGCACTTCTTGTGCAGATGCAGGTACCGGTCAGAGCTGATTCTTTCACCATAGTTGAGTTATTACACAGAGACACGAGGTAGATCTGCTGGCGCCCGCAGATTCCTGGAGACTTCCCTTATTTAGATACTGTTTTATTTCATTAAAAACAGAGACATATTTGTTTCAGCCCACTTATTTGTAGTACAGTTTCGTAGTTCGTTAATTATGACACCAGACCCTGGGTAGTTATATAGTAGATATTTAATTCGTGGTTCGGTTTATTTTGTTCGGTTATTATTCATGGAGTTATTTATTGGGAAATATTAGATTCAGTACTCATTTTTGAATTATTTATTCATGTTTAAGAAAAATATTAAAAGAAAATGGTTAGTTAAGTTCTAACATTGGCTTGCCTAGCAAGTGTGATATTAGGCGCCATCACGATCCCATGGGTTGATAATTTGGGTCGTCACATATATTTTGTTACTTAAATTTTTTTATTTATTTAAAGTACTATTCATTTTACAGTGTGTGACAACATAGATTAGAAAAAGTATCATCATATCAAGAAAAACAAAAGATTCGAGGGTTATGATTTAATAAAATAAGACTTCAAATTAATTTGATTATGAACTTTGTGATATGGAATTGAAGGGGTGCACAATCACCAGAGTTTCGAAGAAATTTTCGTTCAATGCTAAATTATTACCAACTAGTGCTAGTAGTGCTTCTAGAAACACACATAATGGACCACAACAATCTAAGGCAGATTTTGATTTTTCCAACCTCTCACAAGCACCAGCGGAAGGGCAGTCAGGAGGCATAGTGGTGTTATGGAATGATATTCTAGTTCATGTCAATGGAATTGTTGTCACAAATCAAGAAATACAATGTATGATACAGGTATGTCCACACAGTCCCCCATTTTTATTTACGACTATATATGCTAGCATCGTTCTATCATCAGGAAAATTATTATGGCAAAATCTAATGCATATAGCTAACACGTACAAAGGACCATGACTAGTCGGGGGTGATTTCAATGATATTTTATATTCAAATGAAAAATTTGGAGAGTGTTCATTAAACAACACTAGAGTGGATTTGATGCTTAATTGTTTTAATTACTGTAATCTTATAGATTTAGGATTTAGGGGAAGTAAATATGTTTGGACAAATAAACGTCGAAGGGGGGCTATGATATTAGAAAGACTAGATCGTATCGTCGCAAATTATGAATGGATAAATATTTATCCGAAAGCCACTGTGCATCATCTACCTACAACTCATTCCGGTCATTGCCCGTTATTGTTAACCCTTAACAAAAAGCATTATCAAAAGAGCAATATATTCAGATTTGAAACAATATGGCTATCACACTAAGAATTCCCACAATTAGTTAATCATATCTGGCAACATGACCCCCTAATACTTCAAGCTGTAGATAACTTCATAGCTAGTCAACACTTGGAAGAAGAAATCTTTTGGTAATATTTCTTATAATAAAAATAATATTCAAGGTAGGCTAGCAGGTATATAAAAATCTAAAAATTACCCCACGAGTAATTTCCTACAAAATTTGGAACAGGACATTATAGGCCAGTATAATCATCTCCTGGCCCTCGAAGAGGAGTATTGGAAATTAAAATCTCGCGTAAATTAGCTTAACCAATGGGACGCCAACACCAGATTTTTCCATCTGTCAACTATAAAAAGAAGGCGCCATAATAGAATAATCTCTTTACAAGACTCTATGGGTAATTGGCTTTCTGACAATGAACAACTACATGACCTAGTTACTAACTATTATCAAACTCTTTATACTACATCTCATAGCCATTCCGGTAAGACTTATACTACCGCTAATTATAACACACTCTCACAAGCTGAAGCCACTATACTCTCATCATCACTGACTGAGCAGGAAATTTTTAAAGTTGTGCAATCTTTCCAACCTCTTAAATCTCCTGGACCAGATAGACTACATCCTTTATTTTACCAAAAATTTTGGCCTCAAATCAAGAACTTTCTAATTCGTTTTTGCAACCATATTTTCCAACAAGGGCATATAGCCTTAAAACTCAACAAAACTTACTTTTGCTTGATTCCTGAAGTTAAAATTCCTTACACTATGAACCACTTTAGACCGATTAGTTTATGCATCACTCATTACAAAACAATTACAAAAATTATTGTTAGTCAGATTAAACCTTTTCTTCAAAAAATTATTAACCCTACTCAATTTGCTTTCCAAAAAGATCGAAGGGCAGCGAATAATGCTATAATTGTTCAAGAATTACTGAATCATTTAAGAAATTCTAAATCAAAATACCCAAGTATGCTTCTAAAAATAGACAAAAAGCTTTGGACAGAATGAAATGGAGTTTTATATGACATTCGTTAACATTCTTCAAATTCCCTCCTCACCTAATATCCCTCATTGTGTCCCGTGTGTCCACCAATCTACTGCTATCATTTTCAATGGATCCCCCATCAAATTCCTCACACCATCCAAATGTATGCGTGAAGGTGACCCACTATCACCATATCTCTTCATTATTTGTATGGAAATATTGTCTAGACAAACAAATAATGCAGTAGATTACAACCAATGGAAGCCTATTTCCTTGAATGCTAAAGCGCCTCAAATATCTCATCTCTTCTTTGCAGATGACATTATATTGGCATCCAAAATAACAACCTCCAATTGACATAAAATTATAGTCTTACTCAACAAATTTACTAACCACTCGGAACAAAAAATTAATTTTGAAAAATCAAAGGTCTTCTTTTCTAAATATTGCCACTAAATGACAAGAATTTCATATTATCATCCTTCAATATGGTGGAAGGAAAATCATTTGATAAATATCTAGGGTTTCCAATTTTCATTGAAAAACTTACAAAAAGGGACTTCCAATTCATAATAGACAATTTCAAAAATAGGTTAGCCGGCTGGAAGACAAACCATCTAACAATAGCAGGTCAGACTACTTTAATCAAAGCAACATTGAACACCATTCCCGACCGCATAATGCAAATTATGTCTCTACCAACTCATGTCATCAATAGACTAGAAAGCTATCCATTTTTTTTTATGGGTAAAAAAGAGGCTTCACCTTATAAATTGGAAAACAATCGCTATTACAAAAGAACAAGGTGGACTAGGTATCCAAAGGCTGCGACCTAAAAATGATGCCATATTAGCCCGTACATCTTGGAGGCTATTTCACCAGCTCCACGCACCTTGGTCATCTTTTTTAATCGCCAAATACATTGCTTCGCTAAATCATCTACTAAACGTATCTCAATCTTATGGAAGCATCTCATGCATGGATGGAAGACTTGTCAAATTGGATTAAAAAATGACAAGTCACGAGAGGCACCCATGTAAATTTTTGGAATGACAATTGGCTTGCTCCAAATATGAATATTAGAAGCCTTATATAGGGGCCTTTAAATAAGAATGAACACAATTTAGCGGTGGCTAATGTGCTACAACTCAACAGCTACCCTAGATCCACTCTATCCTTCGAATTACCTCATAACATAACCCACTTAATCAATAATACTCGCATTCCTGCTCATGGGTCGAACCCTGATCATATCATTTGGGGGTTAACACCCACAGGAAATTTCTCAGTCAGCTCTTGCTATAGAGCTATCACTAAGCCAACACATAACGACAATAATCACGGCTGGATTTGGCACTTGAGAATGCTGCCAAAAATTAGACACTTCTTATGGTTGACTAGCCACAATAGACTACCTACAAGGGACTACCTTCACAAATTGGGAATTACCCCTCTAACGTGTGCACAATTTGCCAAATAGAGAAAGAGACTATCCCACACAAATTCCTACATTGTGTGCATGCAAATCAATGTTGGAAAAATCTAAAGTTAGACCACATTGCACGTTCTTTAACACTGATGGAACTCCCAATCATGTCTGGCTCAAAAAATTCATTCTTCAAAAGGACACTTTTTATAAAAATGGCATACCTATGAAACAACTGATCCGATTCCTTTCACATTATGGCACTTATGGAATATTCGAAACAAAAATTATTTTAAAAATGTACAGCACCAGCCTTCCGCCAACATAATTATTCAGTTAACTACTGAACATCTTTTTCTAACTAATATGTGCACCCATAAAAGTCTTAAGATGCCTATGCATGTCAAATGAAATCCACCTGCAAGGGGGATCATCACATTGAATACAGATGGGGCATTCAACTCCACCAAATCACAAGCAAGCTTTGGGGGGGGAGGGGGGGGGGTTATTCAGAAATCACAACAGTGACTGGGTAATGGGTTATGCAGGTCACCACCAATTGAACAATGTCATAGAAATAGAACTTATGTCACTACTAGTGGTTTGCAAATAGAGGCCGAGCATAACCTAACTCCACTGCAAATCTAGATGGACACCTAACAGGTAATAACTATGTTGCAAACACAAACCCTACAACACTCAATTTTGCTAACTGATTGCAGATTTCTGATCCGACAACTGAGTAGTCCAAAGGTAAGTCACGTTTACATGGAGCAAAATATGGTAGCAAATTGACTAGCACATTTTGGAATGGAATTATCGAGCAGCAACATCACTTTTTTGGCAGCTCCTCCTCCATTCATCCTCAACCACCTCAAGCAAGATCAGAAGGGCCATACAACCACTAGAATGCTAGCGCAGCAAATACTGCCATCTATGCACCACTGGACAATTTTTGTAACCTGTTGGACATGTCGTCTACAAGCAATGTCTCCAACAGAGGTTTCCAATATCAATCACCCCTTAGTAATAGTAGTACTACTACACCTACTATAACAACGCACCACAATGCAATTCCTTTTCTTCCTAGCATTTTTTGTAATGCTGCCCAAGAGCAGCCGCTTCCTGTAATACTGTTTTGATTATAATATAAAGTAGTTGTTTAAAACCAAAAAAAAATATAGATTAGAAAAATGACATATTTTGTTTCTAGTTTTTTTTTTTTTTTTTTGGCACGGTAGAATGAATTTATCACCAAACATCTCCCACTCACATTCCTACAATGAATACTTAAATGAAGTTTTCACCTTAATCTTGTTAATCTTCCAATATGCTTTGATACTTGAACAAATTTATTTTATTTTTAGATAACCAAATGAGAGAAAAATTCAATTGGTGAAAAATAGGCCTAAAGTATAAAGGTTTGTCCGAGAAAATGGTTGCGTGTTGGAGCTGCCACAACTTATGGCTATAGCAATGGGAGGGCCCAACATAGAGAAAAGTCGGGATAACAAGCGCTCTGCCAGTCAAGCGGGCAAGTCTTGGTAAGCCAACAACCCAGTGAACTGGACAAGGCACTCGAAGAAAGGGGGCACACTGAGCAATTGCGAGAAATTAGCCCCGCTCCGCTTTCTTAATAGCAAGGACCACTACAGGAGGTCATGAAGAGGAGTAGGAGCTAGCTTTAGGGGTTCAATGGATATGACAATGATGTACACTTGATAATGTTTTTGTTGCCACCAAAATTGTAAAGAAACAAAAAAAAAAGAGCTTTCTCAAGAGTCAACGTAGTCCCTTCTGAATAGGAGGGGAAACAAAAAGAGTGCTCTCCTATGATTCTAATGTCTTTTTATCCTTTATTTGGGGTTCTCTAGCAAACAAAGGTATTCACATCACACGTTTCATGTCAAAACGGCAAAGCAACATGGTATTCACAACATATTTCATTTGGTGTGTTGTTTTTAAAGGAATTCTAGTGGTGTGTTGTTTTTAAAGGAATACCAGATATATGAAAAATACAATTATAGAATGCGACTTAATAATAAATAATAACGGAGACGGAAGTCCTCGATAATAATACATGGTATAAGCTGTATGCTTGCGCTTTATGAGTCGCAACTTAATCATTTCGGTGTCGCTTTGGGATTAAGACTTGCTCTATGTTTAACCCAAGCAATTCAAACTGAACAGTCATCCTTTATCCTGCTAAGAGAGCTCAAGTTTTTTCCCTCGTTTACATTGATATATTTTATTATATAGTTGCTCACAAGTGAACAATGACGTTGGAAAATTAATAAATAGTCTTGTGATCCCTTTGTG
>ML327070.1:0-89013 GCA_005239505.1 Nicotiana paniculata
AACAAGACGCCAAATCTTATGTTCAAAATGTGAAAAATTCCAATGTTACGCACCATTGGTACATGAACCGGTAGAGCCATTGCACTCGATTTTGTCACCATGGACATTCATGAAGTGGGGAATGGATATCGTTCGACCATAGCCACCGACCCCCGCTAAGTAAAAATTCTTTTGATTTTAACTGACTATTTTTCTAAGTGGGTTGAAGAAAGTCCTTATCAGAAGATCGGCGAACGTGAAGTGGTAGATTTCTTGTGAGAGAATACAATTTGCAAATTTGGGATACCAAAAGAGTTAGCCTACGACAACAGGCCACAGTTTATAGGCGCAAGATCATGAAGTTTCTTGAAGACTTAAAAATCAAAAGGATCACATCATCACCCTATCATTCGAGCGCAAACGGACAAGCAGAATCAAAGAACAAGGTGATTATACAAAATCTCAAAAAGAGATTGGAAGCAGCTAAAGGTAAATGGACCGAAGAGCTTCTAGGTGTACTATGGTGTACCGAACAACGGCCAAATCGAGCACGGGGGCGACTCTTTTCTCTCTTATGTAAGGGGCAGAAGCCCTCGGTGGAAGTAAGAGAACCTACCCTGAGGTATTTCCGGTCAAACGAAGAAGCAAACAATGAAGCAATGTTAGTCAATTTAGAGTTGCTCGATGAACACAGGGACTTGGCACATATAAGGATGGAAGCCCAAAAGCAGATAATAGAGATATATTACAATCGAAGAGCCAACCTTCGTTATTCCAAAGTAGAAGACGTGGTTTTAAGGAAAGTAACCCATAACACATGGGAGCTCAATACGGGGAAGTTAGGTTCAACATGGGAAGGCCCCTACCGGGTTTCAACTGTCACCGGGAAAGGGTCATACAAGTTAGAAAATCAAGATGGAGAAAAGTTGCCCAGAAACTGAAACGTGGCACACCTCAAGAGATACTATTGCTGATAAACATTGCTTGTACTGAAAGTATGTACTGCACTCTTTTTTCCTTCGTCTAGTTTTTGACCCAATTGGGTTTTTCTGGCAAGGTTTTAAACGAGGCAGCAACGGAAAGTATACTACGAAGGGATCTTCCGCAGCAGCAAAATGAAGCTTTAGCAGCAGCAATGAGACCTTTAAATAACAAGGCACACAAGCAAAGAACCACCCGACGAAGCGATTAGATAGTCTTTTGCTCGATAGCAAAGTTCCTACCGGGAAGAAAAGTTTGTTGTCGAACAGAGATTAACCTACCGTTCACAAATGCAAGCCACTGGGGGATTGTTAGATAATCTTTGGATTGATAGCATAAATTCCTAAGGTGGAAGTGAAGTTTGCTATCGGACTGGAGATTATCTAGCTATTCACTAGGGGAATCCTCGAAGGTGTAAAACTTCCACTGTTCAAATTCGCATTCTTCACATTCAAACACTGGAGGGGAATGATATGAGGATATGGAAACAATGACTGCCACAACGACCAAAATACAAGACTCGGAAATATAGTTGTATTTTCGGGACTCGGGACTACGCGGCCAACCCCGTAGAAAAAAGTTGTGCAAGTTAGCCATAAGAAATGGCAATTTGATTTTAGCATAACGAATACTTATGTGCTTTTAAAAATGGAAAGTCCTTTTATTTTTATCTTGTTTCTTGATGAAATGATTTTATCATTTTGAAATTTAAACAAGTACTTCAAATGCTAGTGTCGTAATGAACAGGAGACGTCCTCTTCAAGAGCACTGTAAACATTAAAGATCCCTCTCTTATGAAAACCCTCATGTTAAAGGGTTGATTTCAGAAGAACTTATATCCGAAATCCAAATGCTTTTGGGGGAAAATACACTTGAAGCCTTGCACAATTAGACGCAAACAGTAAAACTTGCGCAAACACTTAAACGAAAAAAGACCCAAAGAGCAAACTTGTGCAAATACTTAAACAAAAGGACTCAAAGAGAAAAACTTATACTTGAATAAAAAAGTGTCTCTATTTACAATAAATGTGCTAAAAAGCACAAGTATAAAAGTGTGAAAATGAAAGAAAAAACTAAGTTTCTTCATCTACGGAACCCGGAGGAAAAGAAACATCTAAGCCCCTAGGAGAAGTGGGTAGATCCGCTGCCGGTTTGATATCTTCTCCTTCATCATTTTGGCCTTCAGCATCATCACCTTATGGTTCTTCCATTCCCGAGAACTCAGAACCGGAACCAGAAGAATCCTTAGCATCAGGTCGGGTCGGAAGACCCCTTTTGGCAATTGAATCCAGCTCACGGGCCTTGGCGATTTCGGCATCAAAGTCAATGACACTCGCTTTAGCATCTTCCGAGGTTCCTCCTCATGCTATACATAAAATATCCTATTTCAACAACGAGCAAAGCTGCTTGGTGCTGGAGGTCTTCTTTAACTCGGTCGATCTCGGCATAAAGATTATCCCGCGCGGATCCCATGGATCGGAGGCTGACATCGAGCTCGCAGAGCTGTAAACCCTATTGTGCTCGATGGTCTTCTTATTCTTCTCCTCAAACCATGCAGACTTCGCCTTGGCAGCAGTAACTTCTTATGTTTTTTAGGTCAAGGCTACCTCTAAATTATTCAACATTTCTGCAGTGGCAGCCTCGTGAACGGATGCGGCAAGAACGACATTATGGACCTCAACCCATTTGGCCTTAGTTTCTTCAAATTGTTCCCTTAATAGGGAGACCTCCTGGCTAAGAGTCACCATTTCTTGATCGCTTTGCTGTAACCGAGCTTCCAACTCAACGTTCTCAACAACTCATGCTTCCAGTTTTGAGAGGCGAGCAACAGTTTGGTCCTGCTCCGCAAAAAGTTGATCCCACTCGGAGGTAAGTTCCTCCTTACCATGAATCAGCCTTTGAAGGCCCTCGGAAGCAAGGAAGTTGGCCTACAAAAACAAAAATGCAAATTCAAAACCCTATCATAACAAATATAGAAGAAACAACGGAGGAAATGAAGAATATACCGTTGTTGCATTGTGCATTGCGTAGTTTAACAAACACTCTCCCCATAGAGTTTGTATATTATCCCTATCTTTTTCTTAAGCCAAAGGCTTCAGATAGTTAGCAAGCTCCACCGGCCGGGATAACAGATGGTAGAGACCGAGAGGGTGACAGTCCTCCTCCTTTAGGGATCTTCGGAAGAGACAACATAATTTTACCCTAAATTCCCATGAATTGGGGATTGGGGATTGGGGAAGAGGGACATCCTCTTCTCAGGTAACTGCGGCCGGTGGAGATGATGTAATAGTTGTTGGTGGCGAAGGCAGAGTTGGTGAAGAGAAGATGATGTAGCAATTTCTGGTAGCGAAGGCAGAGTTGGTGAAGTAGGAGATGAAGCTAATGGAAGTAGCTACTGCAAATGCAGTTCTTGTTGTTGGTTGCTCATCAACCTATGTCACGGACCCGGTAATCAGCCTAACGGTACCATACGCGTTGACAGGGACTCAGAAACGGGAGTTGGCATTTTTCTACCATATAATACTCCCCCTAGAGGGCCAAGGCATCATCCTCGGTTGGTGTAATTGACTCAACAGATTGAGCATTATGTTGAGCTAAGGAAGGTTGTCGTCTTCTATGAGAGAATATCCCTCCTCGCTGGCTTCTCCATCATCGTCGATCACCACAGTGTTTATGGCCGGCTCTAGCGCGAAGCTCATCACTATAAATTTCGGGGACGACTCGGGTGCGGCATTCTTTGCCTTTTTATTTTTACCCCCCGCCGTGGAGGAACGTATTTTTTTGGTTGCTTGTTCTCCTAATGGGGACTCCGAGAAGAAGAACTTGCACCAGAAGCAGGCCGGAGACACCTATTTGGGTAAAATCTCCTGCAGCAGCCTCGTCGCGTCAGTAGGATTAGTCCAAACGTCCACCTCGGGGACGACAACTGAGACCTAGGGTAGACCTGAATTCAACCAGAGATAGAGGGTAATCAACTTTCTTATACAAAAGGGAAAAAAGAGATGAGTTTAACCTACCATGATTTTTGGCCTTCTATCGGTATTTAAGGGCTAGTTCTTTCCACGTACGGGTCTCGGGCGTAGTAACATCCAAAATCTTTTGGACCCACCGGTCCAAGCCTTCAACCCTCGATGGAACCCACCGAGTCGTTGAAAAAAATAAAAGAAGAAGAATCAATAACAGCATAGGATGATCTTTAACTAGAAGAAGAGACAAACGATAAACTTACGAGTACGGTTCCACAACTCCGAGAAGAATGAAGTCGTGGCCGAAATGATTTCTTTGGTGGCAACTGCAACGAACCGTTCTATCCATCCACGGTCATTGTCATGGTCCATGCTACTAGAAGAGCATGATGGCCATGTTTGTTGAAATTTATCATTCCCCCGCGAAAACTCTTAGGGGAAAAAAGGCTCATTAATCGAGCTAGGGTTAGCTCCTCTCCTGTCTCCTTGAACAAACGCCAAAGACAAGTGATTGTCCTCCACACAGAAGAACTTACTTGTGCCAGGCACACTTGGTAGCGGATGCAGAACTCCACAATAACGGAATAAAACTCCTCGCTCAAAGAAAATGGCCCCAAAGTGAAGAGATACGTATAAAAATATGTGAAACCCTTCTTGGGTAAGGTTATCCACTCCGCCAGATCAGGAGCGATAATGCCTAAATCTTGGCAATGGCAGTCTTCCTTCACAGCGAAAATGCTGAAAGGCGGATGGAAGAAAGGTATACACCAACGACCCATGTACGAGGGTTAGCGAAAGGAAACTTCTCGTCGAAGTATTTAGTTGTGACAAGACTTCTTGGGATGATGGAGCTCACCGTAGGACGAGCAACATCATTATCACTACATGTTCTTTGAGGAACTAGGGTTTTTAGAAGAAGAAGCCATTTTTATCAGAAAGGAAGGAAGAGTTTCTCTCATGAAGAAGATTAAAAAAAGGTTGAAGACAAGTATGAGTTGAAATAAAGAGAGTTTGAGAAAGTTTGGAGAATTAGGAAGTGTAAATGAAGAAGCTTGATGTGTATAAGTAAATGAATAGGCGGTTAAAATCGTGGCCATAATTACCTCGATAACCGGCAAAAGCGATATTTAATCGTGGGATGACGCGTGTTCGGAGCATTAAATGCAGAGAGACGTACGTCTAATCAACCATCAGAAACTTTTCAGAGAGGGTCAGAAAATTTCCCGCCAAGAAAGGTATCTCTACCAACTTTCCGATGACACAAAGTTATGCCACTGGAATGCAGGGGGACTATCTGTATGGGGTAAAATGTGTTCATATTTAACATTAGCATGAGAGAGTGACACGTGGAGCCGAAGACAGAAGACAGTCGGCTCCGTAAGTAACAATATCATCTGTAACCGGAGAGAATGATACTCATAAAGGTGAAATAAATGTCTGTCGCTCGGTAGCATTTAATGAAGAATATTCTGCAGCATTAATTACGTGCAGAAAATATGACATTCACTGACTACCGTTACACATTCATCAATGGCCCTCATAATTGTCATTAAAGAGGGGCTTGATCCTAGGACCTTGTTCCCTAGGTGCAACTATAAATAGTGAGCTCTATTATCATTGTATGGGGGACGAATTTTCTAACAAACATATGCTACACTCTGTTCAAAGCTCAATATAATTTTACTTTCTTGCTGATTTATATCGTTATTACTATCCCGGAAGTCCTGCTCTCGGAATTACGTTTTCTGTTGTTTAATCTCCATCTCAAGGCTAAGACTTACATTTTTATCCAATTCATCTATTGTTTTAAGATCAAATTGATTCACTTGTTTATAAACCACGTATAAATTCAATTGTACCATTTTACGAGTAAACACGTTGCGGAGGAAATAAACAAATCAAATGCCTGCAAGACGTAGGAACGACGAAAAAAGTATCAATAACAGGAATCCTATTCAATAGTATAAGTTCAGTCTCTTTTTATTGATTTTGCTTTGTTCAAATTCTCACTTAACTCCATCTTTAGTATATTCTCACAGTTTCCGTTTGTTTTATTAAATTCATCCACGCAATCTTTTATCTCCTGCAATAGTAGAGTTTGGCAATGTCTCCCGCCAATATGGATTGTGGTGAAATGATAAGTACTCTAACTAGATGTCTCGAGTTCGAGCCCTTAGGTATGGAGTTGCTTTTGTTAAGGAGTGTTTTACCCTCCAATGTAGGACTTTCCGATGCGAATCTGGATTAGCGGGCCCTAATATTAGTAACAAATACCGGGTAAGAAATCAAAAAAAGAGTTTGACAATGTCCCCTACCTCATATATTAATTGTTACCAAAAAAGTGTAAAAAGAGAATATATATACCTAACATCCAATCCTAATGGTTGTTGCACTAATTAATTATCTTTGCTATAACTAGCAACCAAACTACCAAAGAGTTAATGAAGACGGTAAATAGGATAACTAATTATGGGACATAAACCTAATAAACTACATACATCCAAGATATTAGGACCAAGAAGCTAGAATTTTGATAAGTCTAGATTCTAAAAAGACAGTTTATTAGGTTCGGAATAAATTAATTATTTATATATATTAAATAAATTTTTAAATATAAATACAGGATCTAAGTCAAAACTATTAAATTTTGCCGAACTCATATGTAGGCTTGTGGCTCAACTCAATTGGTTTCATTGTGTTATCTAAGTTGTTTCCTTTTTTTTTACCTGATTAGGTAACTACCATGTGATTGATTAAAAATATCATTTTAGTTGATTATTAGTTAACAAAATTAATTTTTTATGTAGTAAACAAATGCCCATATTGCTTACAATTTAATTTAAAACTATGATTAAATTAATGAAATGAGCTAATCAACACACTCTTGTGATACTCTAGTTCTCCAATTTTGCAATTAATATTTTTAAATTTAAATTCAGAAAAGGAGAAATAAGACCATCATTTGCAATGAGATGGTGGAAAACCTTTATTTCGAAATGGTGCAGCGTTAAGTTTAGAAACAAAAAACAATTTAATTTAAAAGTCAAGTCAGGCTGGCGCATATAATAATAAAAATAAATAGAGTCAGGTTGGCGGACTTCAACGGCAACGAGCTACCAATATATTCAGGGAAAAAAAGAAAGAAAAACCGCATGCAGGAGAAAAAGGGAAAAGAGTAACAAACAAAAACCAAAACACATCAGAAAGCAGCTGTATACAGAGTTGTAGTACCAACGGCGAGTCACCTACCGGAGAGAGAACAATATTCCCACTTACTGTGGTGTTCGCCGGAGCGTCCATCGTCTCCGGCTGCCGGAAATTCTCTTTAAGAACCACAGTACTCTCTCTCTCTCTCTACCTTTCTCTGTTTCTCTATGTTTCCTATCTGATCTTCTCTTTACAATTTGTAAAGCTTCATCATGGGTTATTTCTTGTTTTCTTGCTTCTTATTTTATTGACCCTTTATGTGTAGTGTTACATAGAAAATTATCAATAATTAATTAAAAAAAATACCCAACAGCTTTCCGAAAAAGAACAACTATTTTTTTCTTAAATGTTTTTGGCTTGAATAAAGCAGTGGGTATAGATGTAGAAGAATTGTGCAACTGATCACAACTAGTTCAACATATATGTGTTTGGCTTTGGGGGGGGGGGGGGATTTTCACTAAGGGAATTCAAATATAAATAAGTAAATACACGAAGAGCTCTTGGTTTGTATTAAGGGGATTCAACATATATATTATATATACTTAAAAAATAATCTTGATTACTTTTCCAGCGCGCCTCCTAGCTCTGCCTCTAGTTGTAATACTTGCTATATATCTAGAAATCAATTCTTTCTAAAAATATTGCTGTATAGTTTATTATGCTAGAATAACTCCTAATGATCATAACATAAGATTTGTAGAAGTAGGCTGAATGGTATCTTACAGTGCCTTACACCTTGAATTTCGCCTAGTTTAGTTGATCAATATTTTCTTTTAATACATGCAGTGCCCATGGTGGCATTATTTGCATTAAGAAAGTGTAACTTGTGCAAGTAAATGGGAAATCGAAGGGAAAATTTATTCATTTAAAGAGAATCGATTACAAGATTATTGAAATTCATAAACCCAATCAATAATCAAGATTACAATTATCCAAAAAAGGAAATATCTTTACCTGCTCCAACTTGGTCCTAGAATTGAGAAGATGGATGTGAGGAAGAGAGAGAAGGGAAGGAAAGGTGATAGAGAGATAAGATCATTTGGGAGGGAATGTACCAGAATTTAGTTAAACTTCCCAGCCTACAACGGCATCAAATATAGTTCCTTATAGTTGTACCGTGTGGATCGTGTAAAGGGTTGCAAAAGGTTTTGTAAAAGTCTTGCCTACTCCACCCACTGTCTTTAGGTTTTGGATTGGATGTCTGAATTTTCAACATGGTATTAGATCTAACTTTTGGTAAGCCCGTTCTTACTTATATGTCCGCATCAACATTCACGGTTGCACTCCGGAATCTGGTTACACGTACAAAGGGTACTGAGTTAAATAGTTTTCCTATATGGACTGCGTAAGGGTTTCTCTAGGAGTTTATGGGGTTCGCTCTAGGATGGCCAGTGGTTGAAGGAACTGGTCGTCCTCTACTGTCAAAGGCACTTAATCACTGGCTGTACGTGACAACCTACTCTCTTCTTTAATTGGAAAATACGGAACACTGGATGCATCAGTGAATTAGCAGGTACTGCCAGCTTGTATGCCACGACAAGGCTTCATAGGGATCATAATGTTATGTATATATCTTAATGTTCTTTTGAAGGTTGATTCAACGATTCTTGGCAATGGATTTCTTGGCTCTTGCATCGATGAAGAATGTTGCGAAATGCGATACTTGGTGTGAATGGTTGAGTCTTTGAATGCAAGTTGCCATGAAGCCTTTAGGCTAAGTGCATGTCTCATGCATTGCATTGCAAAAAAATCGAGAAGAAAACGTTGATTCAAGTTCAAGATTGGCTATAAGATTGTAACTTTAGATACACCTGTGCCACTTCGGAAACCCCTTGTAACCTCCTTTCTACGTAAAATATTTCATTCTACTTGGGTTTGATTCAGATTATCCTTCATTGTCCGCATCATTTGTTGTCTCTGTTGTACCATATCTTCTCTTATACCATATCTTGGTCTGCTGGTAAAAGGGAACGTGGCTGCTCTTGTCCAACGGACAGCCCTATCTGTGTAAAGTGTGATGTTGTGCGCTTGAGAACAGAGTGGTAGTTATAGTACCATCATTCTGCAATACAATCCACTTACACTATTGCTTTGTCTTTTTTTAGTTTTTATTTTATTAGTTACACCATTGTTTTGACCTTTGAGGTTTCATTGCCTTGTGGTAGCCTTTTAAACACCTATTAATACTTTCATTCATTTGTTTACAAATGATAGGCTGTACAAATGTTAAGAGCAGTTTCCATTGCCTTGAATAGATTCTATCAAGAGACACTAGTAAAACCAGGATCCTCATATATGGAGATGAACTGTGGTAAGCCATGCAGCTTATATACCTCCAGTGGCGGATCCGGGATTTAATACCTATGGGAATTTTATTTGGTAAATTTTTCAAACACATTTACACTGTTTGGACAAAATTTACTGGGTTCACGTGGACCTGTAAGTCGGGAGGTGGATCCGCCCTGTATACCTCCTGTAGGAAGGATTTTCAAGGCAATAAAAACAACTATGTTTGTCAATCCATCTTCAGTTTAACATCTTTGTTTTAGGAAGAGAGAAGACCTTTTTGAAATCCATTGAGATTTTATTCCATGCATGAGCTGTTATAGTTGATGTTCATGGTAAAACAGGGTAGGGGATGGCTTCTAACTTGGTTCTCTGACAAGTAATATTTTGACAAGAACCTCTATACTTCTCCTTCATCTTAGGCCAATGGAATAGCAGCTAGATCCGTTTCGGTGTACTAATCTGGCTAGAATGACCCTTAGTCGGTACCTTGTCGGAAAAAAAAAAGGAGAATGAGCCCCAACCGGAGTTTGGCGAAGAACCTCCACAATCTTTCTTCTCTTTTTACTCTGGTGTAAATCCTCTTCTGGTATCTTCACATTTCACTGCTAAGAGCTTAACCTGGATCGCAATCAGGTTGTATAGTCAGTTCTGCTACAAGCTGCTGGGCTTCTCCATTTGAATTATAAGATGCAAGTATAATGAGGGACATACTATCAGATTCCTCCTGGTCTTTAGATCTCATATATAAGGCATCTAAAAACCCTATTCTCAAAGCCTTTCTTATACTGTACCTCATAGCCTATGCCTCAATGTAGCGCACCCCTTCTGTTGAAAGATTAGTCGTCTTCCGTTCCAGCAAATATTCCATGCTTTCTATTCTGATTGATTTTCTCTTTGAAGATATATAATGGGTCTTTTCCTCCCTTTTATTGTAAAGACATCTTCCATACCCTTCTATCTTGCGTGAGTTTTTCTAGTATCAAAGTCCTGGAGAAGTATGATAATGTTATTACTGGTGCCTTGCTCATGGCTTCTTTGTGTTCCCACGATGCCTTTTTGTGGTTCTTAAGTACATGCATTCTTCTTCAAGAGGTTGGTCAGAAACTTACTGATCTCCCCCATAAGATTTTATAAACCCTTTATAGTAACCAGTGAGACCTAGAAACCTAGAATCTCTTCATTGCTTTGAGATTTTTAGGTTTGGACCGAGAGACTATGATCTCTATATTAAATAGGTCAGTGGGTACACCTCCTCCTGTTATAATATGCCCATCTATCATATCTTCAGTTGAGAAAACGAGTACACATGACCTCTTTGTAAATAGTTGTTCCCGCATTCCTATCTTCAGAGTCTGACTGAAGTGGCTAATGTGACCCTTTAAAGAGAAAATGTAGACCAATATGCCATTGGAAAAAGAACAACATGGATTGTCTAAGCTGCTTTTTGAAAAACTATGATTCATTAGACTCTGAAATGTGGTTGGAACATTATTCAACCAAAGAACACTACCTTGAGGCTTGAACGTTGATGGGTCGTAAAACCTGTTTTACAAAAGTCAGATTCCTGCATCCGTTGATTTCTTATGTTGATGGTATCCATCCCTTAAATCTATCTTAGACTATAGCCTTGATCTTGCCAATTCATCAAGAAAAATCATCCATAAGAGGGACAAGAAATTTGTCCTTCATAAACACCTTCTTAAGCTATATATAGTCAACACAAAGCCTCCATGAACCATCCTTCTTTTTCACTAAAAGGTCGTGATATAAATGGTGAATGTCTAGGTTGAAGGAAACCATTCTTAAGCATTTTAGCAACCAGTTCTTCAATTTCATTTTTCTGAAAATTGCTACAACTATAGGGTCTTATGCTCAGAGGTTTAGCCCCAAGGTTTCAACGGTATAACACGATCTGGCATCGGCCGGGTCTTTGGTCCCTTAAAAGCATCTTGATGCTCCTCTAACATTTGTGTAATTTCAGTGGGAAACTCTTGTTGTTCTTTTTTCCTGTTGTACCTGGTTTGAGTATGTGTCAAATGGCTTGGTCCTTCCATATTAACTGGGCCATGATAGAAACTTTAATGGCTTGTAGTTATTTTACTCATTCAATCCCATTAAGAAATGGACACTAACCTAAAAGCTAGCTAATGAGGTGAGTATTATTCACGACCGCCTAAGGAGACAACAACCCATTTTCTCAACCAATATGAGACACTTGAACAACCCCACGCCCAAGATTGTTCATTATGGAGCGTGGAAAACATAATGTGGGGCCCAACATGGGGAAACACAACAAGAGGGGTGGATTTGGCTCTGATACCATGTTAAAAAATTGATTCTGGGCTGGACCTTTTTTTTAAATTTCTTTTTGATAACCAAGAAATCATTGAGGGTCATTTGGTGCATGGGGACCGCCCTCTATCCTTCTCCACTTAAATACCAGGCTTTTATTCGCAATAGAGTTTGAACTCTTGACGTGCGCCTAACCCACACATTAAAGTTGCACTCATACCTCTGAGCCAAAGCTTTGTGGGCATGGATCTTGGGCCTAACTTAACTCCATAATCAAGCTCATAGGTGAGGTTTGCCCGTGGCTATATAAGGAGATAACAGTCCATTCTTTCAACCGATGTTCAAAGTTCTTATCTTTCATTAAGCTGATTATCATTAATTCCTTTTTCAGATTATTGAAAAACGCATACCACGGCTTGGGAATTCTCTCTTTACCAGGAAAGATGTGTTTAGTGTTATTGATAAATAAGAAATCAAATGTTGGACTAATTTGAATTAACTTGAGGCGACAATGAAGTTATATACTGATAGACCTTTAGCACTTTGTTTTCTCGTTTCCATTTTCATTTCCTTATTATGCAGCATCGTGATGGCTCTTGGAATTTATGTTGAAATTGCATGGAGTTCTCCTTTCCTTCCTTGATGAGAATTTTATTGGTGTTAAATGTGTTTAAGTTGTGTTCAAATTGCACATGTGCCTTTGTGTTTGATAGGTTCGTGGTCTCAAATTATGAAGCCAGGCTCAACTGATGATTTAACCAAAGCCAATGTGAACAGTGAGAGTCGCATAAGAGAAAGTGAGTATGTGAGGCTTGTTATAAGAAATGAACCAAGAATAGCTGAGGCAGATAATTTAGAGTCTCAATTACCAGCCAGAAAACGGTCTGCTGTGTGGTGTTTCAAGGCAACGATATGGTGTTCTATCACTGTAATTGTTCTTCTAATCTTCATAAAATGGGGACTGCCCTTTCTTTTTGAGAAGGTATTTCATCTCACTTCGCTTATGCCTTTGTGCCTTGTGTAGGCAAATTAGCATGTGTGAGATTTCATTTTAACAAATTCATTGCATTCTAATGTAACCTACGACATGTCTACTCAAAAGAGCATCAGTCACGTGTACTTGTTTTCCAAGGGCGCAAAAATAGAGCTTTCTTTAAAAACTTCGACCAAGGTCTAAAAATAGGGACAATCACTTTTGAATTATTTATTTTAAGAACTTTTGCAGTCGAGAAAAAATAGTTCTATATGTTTCATGTTGTTATGAGAAGGAGTGTGGAAATGAAAATGATTCTGTGCAAGTTTCCGTATTTAAGAGTCTTGATGGAGCTTTCAAAGGCGTCTGCTCTTGCAAGTTGCAACAAATGGTTATTCTCTTTTTTTTAGTAATATAGTTTCATAGTAAAGTCAATTTTCCTTCTTATTTTGTGTTCCAACAATGCAGTACTTAGCTTTATCATCTTGACACCATCAAATACTTGGCAACAACTGTCATTTGATATTGGTATCGGATTCTTAATGTTTCATTTTACATAGGTTCTCATTCCATTCCTACAATGGGAATCCACTGCATTTGGCCGTCCAGTTCTTGCCCTCGTACTTGTAGCTTCTTTAGCTTTCTTTCCGGTGGTCCTACTTCCTTCTGGACCATCGATGTGGCTTGCAGGAATGATCTTTGGATATGGTCTCGGATTTGTCATAATCATGGTTGGAACAACAATCGGGATGATCCTGCCATACTTGATTGGTTTGGTTTTCCGTGATAGAATTCATGTAAGATTGTTTACGTTTTATCTAGTCTCTACTGATTCATCAATTTTAACATTTGCCAATTGACATTTCCTCCTCGTCCTACATATGACATATTTGATCTCATCTGCAGCAATGGTTGAAGAGATGGCCTCGGCAGGCTACCTTGGTTAGATTAGCAGGAGAAGGAAGTTGGTTCCATCAATTCCGTGTGGTTGCATTATTTAGGGTATCGCCATTCCCATACACAATCTTCAATTATGCAGTAGTAGTTACAAGCATGAGTTTCTGGCCTTATTTATGTGGATCAATAGCAGGAATGATTCCTGAAGCCTTTATATACATCTACAGGTACAAATCCCAGCCTATCCCTAGTCCCTACTCCTTTCTTTCACTAAATGGTTATTGCTTTAATAATTCAATTTGTTCTTGCTGCAATTTCTCTGTAGTGGTCGGCTAATAAAGACATTTGCTGATGTCCAATATGGAAACATCCACCTGACTCCAGTTGAGATTGTATATAATGTAATCTCCTTCATTATAGCAATCATCACAACAGTAGTTTTTACGGTGTATACGAAGAGGACACTGGATGAACTTGAAAAGGCAGAAGATGCCGACGGTGCCTTTGACAATGGCAAGCTGGAAATGGGGCCGCTTCCCGTTGGAAAAATCACGCGTTTGGATTGAAATGAGGGACAAAACTTTCCTGTTAGAGGGAATGTGTTTTCAGTTTTACCTCATCTTTTAGTAACAAGGGTCTCCGGCCTGGGATATCGAAGGAGCCATGTGTAAATAAAAATTTCCTTCTTTTATATCCTTCCATGAAATGGGAAAGCAAAATAAACAAGAAAAAGGGTTTGCGTATAGCCTTAACTTATTGATTCTATTCTTTTACCAAGTTATGGTTCCTTCCCTGAGAAAGGATGGATGAGCCTGTTTTTTTTCTTTAGTGAATAAATCTTTACCAAGTGAATACAGAAAAGATCAAGGTAACATAGACTTGTTTTGCTGGCAAAGTTGAGCAGATGATGAGATATGCCTTCAATGACTGCCTCTCAATCGTGTGGGGAAGTATTTGATACTGTGAAAATAAATTTAAAAATATTTTTTACATTGTTGGTGCATTTAATTGAATCTTAGGTTCAAGTCTCTTGAAGGAGGAATTTGTGGTTATTATGCAATTGAAAGTCGATAGAATCCCATCTCTTTCCTATGCTTTACTTCTAGGTCTTTCCTTTCAGTCATGTAGTTGCATTTTTTAGTAGTAGTAAAGCTCTGCTCTCTACCTGCATTAGGTAAGGGTAAGGTCTGCGTACAGACTACCCTCCCCTCCCTAGACGCCACATGTAGGGATCAAATTGGGTTTGTTATTGTTACTACGGCACCCAAGAGTGCAGTTGAGCAGTCGATGAAGTGGGAGAAATTATAAAAAGAAAACAAGGTTCAAATTCTAGTAAAGACAAAACAAGCTAGGAATTCTAAATTTTGGTGGAAAGAATTATCATGAAAGTGCACCCAAGTTAACCTCGACACCGCGTCATAACTCTTAACTATTTGCCAACAAGCATGCAAATTGTAAAATTTATGCTAAATATAAAGTAAAATTACTAGTATTACAACAAGACGGTCAATTTGGTATCCACTAACATGCTAGTATTCCTGGAAAGCATAGACTGCCAAGACTACTAAGTGGACCACTTCCAAGATCACCATTGACAAACATATGAGAGAATGTACATTAATGTCATGGATTTCCCAATGCAAGGTCATGCCATGTATCCCCATCAACTTGTTGAGCCTCTTGATCTGCAAATGGATACAACTCAATCATCCAAAAATGATAACTTGTAGCCAGAGACGGACCCATGTGTATGGGTGAGGAGTCACCGGACCCCTAAACTTTGGTCAAAATCCTGTATATATATACATATATACCTTAAAAATGGTTAATTTAAAGCAGTTGGCACCCTGAACACTAAAAGCATTTAGGAGGCACTGGTTGAGCAAAATAATGTGCCCCGTCGCGTAAAAATTCTGGGTCCGTCTCTGCTCGTAGCAACTAGCCAACATGAAAATAACCAACAAAATAAACGTGGCAAGAATTCCTCAAATGAGCAACATTAAAAACATAGTAATTCTGATCTGTTAACTCATTAATATGTAATATTCCTGATATCATAACTCAACAAAATGTGAGTGAACCACGAAATATTTAAATCGGATCATGTACAGATATTCCTGATCCCATATAGTGTCGAAGCCCATTTCAGAAATAACCTAACTATAGCCTTCAACTTCTTCTCATTACATCTCATCAAATGCTTATAAGCAAATCCACATGATACTATTTGAACTGATGGACGGTATAAGGGGGTTCAACATCACAGAAAACGGAAAACTTTTCAGCACACACCAACTGTGGAACGAACAGAGGCTAGATTAAACTTAAGAAATGTTTGACATTCAGGCCTACAAAGCCTACTAAAGAAATCTCAAAGATGATTTAAATTTTCACCTTTCTGTTTACAACCGACATAACCACATATGAAGTGCTTATAGATTTAACCAAGGAACTTCTATGTTAAGAGTACTCCCTATCTAGGGCATGGAACCTCTATGATAGAAGCTATATAATACCTAGTTTACAGATATTTCTGTTCTAACAGTCCTTGGCGATAAACAACTTACGTTTTAAGGTGTCATCTTTTGACCTCACATTTCGTACCCAAACAAATGATTAAGTGATAAATCACTCCCACATTCAATATTTTTCCAAGTGTATGAATACAAGAATACTTACTTGAGTCTTCATTGTCATCGGCCTTTGGAAGTAGTATGGGTGGTAACGGGAGATCTGCAGTAATAGAACAATTAAAAGCAACAACAGTATATTCTACTATGCTTCAATTCTAAAGTAGTTGGGGTAAAATATACAAATGCAAAATGAAAGTATGAGACAAAAAATTATAAAAATATACAACAATAAGTATATGTCCGAGATGCAATACGTGTGTGATTGAGAAAACCTCTAGCTTTAGAGAATCTTTGCCACAAATGATAATTATTTACTAGAGTGAAATAGATGATTCATGTTAAAAGGAGAAAAGCCAAAAAAGAAAAAAAAGGAACTCAATAACTTTGCAGGATCTGATAAAGGGAAGTGCAAATTAAGAAGAAAAATAAAAACTAGAAATGCAATTCAAGAATAAAAACTAGAAATACAACCAAATATTATACGGACAACGGAATTGAAAAAAATATTATAATTAAGTGAAATATTTATCGTTTACATTGCTCTCTTCAACATAGAGTTCCGAGTAGCATCTCGCTGTCAAACTGAAGTGTTGCCTAATTGAGACAAAGCACTCACTCACAACCTATCTTGCTCCAAGTTTCAGAGCTTAAGCACGATAAGACTGATGCGGTTGATTGATTGTTAATATAATAATAAGTGAAAGAGGATAATACCATCTTCAGGCAAAGTATCTCGCATCCATTCCTCATCCACAATATCTATGAGGACTCCTAAGCTGAGGATTTGCTCTGCCATGCTTTGCTGTCCATTTTCAAAGATCAAATCTCTAGTTAGGTGACAGAAACTCAAACAGAAATTAAAGTCCTAATATTTGGGCTTAAACTCAAAATCATCCTTCTTTGACTTGGAGCACTAAAAGTCAAACCATTAGTTTTTAACAGAGAGAGCACCATAATTTTATCTCCAAAGACACTTGATGTGCAGTGTGAATAGAAGATTTTTTTGATACCCGACAGGGATTAAATATATACTGAGAATAAGAATACTCTTTTGTCTCACAAATATAGAAAAGATCAAAGAGAGAACCCAGGTTTTTAGAATTTAAAGATTCTCAAAAAAATAGCAAACAGCAACTGATTTTACTACCAGGCATAAACCCTAGACCATCCCAAATCCCTATCATAAATGATCAGTACAAAGAAAATAGAAGATCAAGTTCTCTATCATGCTAAAAGGTTAATTCGGGAAATTCTGGAGAGAGAAAGAGGGGAACTTACAACTTACGACTTGATTTCGCCGGAGAAGAAATGGAGGAACAAGTTTGGGGTTTCTGTTACTTCAATCAATTCGGGCTAAGAACTATCAGCGGGCCAAAAAGCAATCGAAATGCGAGCGTAATGAAATAGAGGTAAAAATTGCGCGTGGTACCCTATTTGGTCGCCTTCATTTAATCTATACCCGTTTTTTTAAAAACTTTTAATTTGTACCCACTTTTTAAATAACTCCAGCTCTTCCTTCTCTCGCTGAGCTGAAGTTCACCAGTTAAGCTGAAGTTCGCCAGTTATAAAGACAACTTCAACATACGGGGCTGAAATTCCCCAATTACAAAGACACTGAAGTTTCCCAGTTACAAACTTCAGCTGAAGTTCCCAAGTTATAAAGACAACAACTTCAGCATACGGGGCTGAAGTTCCCCAGTTACAAAGACAAAACTTCAGCTCGAGATAACTTCAGCTAGAGCTGAAGTTATGTCTTTGTAAACTGGGGAACATCAGCTCCTTATGCTGAAGTTTTGTCTTTGTAAACTGGGGAACTTCAGCCCCTTATGCTGAAGTTGTTGTCTTTATAACTTGGGAACTTCAGCCCCGTATGCTGAAGTTCCCCATTTACAAAAGTCAAAACTTCAGCTCTAGAGCTGAAGTTCTCCAGTGTAACTGGGGAACTTCAGCCCCGTACACTGAAGTTTTTGTCTTTGTAAATGGAGAACTTCAGCATCGTGTTGTCTTTATAACTTGGGAACTTCAGCCCCGTATGCTGAAGTTCCCCACTTACAAAAGACAAAACTTCAGCTCTAGAGCTGAAGTTCCCCAGCCCCGTATGCTGAAGTTTTTGTCTTTATAACTAGGGAACTTCAACTCTAGAACTTCAGCTCGCAAGCTACTTCAGGCCCGTCTACTAGAATGCTGAAGTTTTGCGTGATTGCCTTTGCTACTTCAGCCCCGCATGCTGAAGTTATGCGCAAAAGCGGGTACGGATGCAATTTTATTTACAAAGCGGGTATAAGTTAAAACGTGGCACAAAAAGTGGGTACGGATGCAAAAGCCCCTGAAATAGAGTCCGTTTGGATTGACTTAAGAAAAGATCGGGCCCGATCCTAAGTGGTCTGGTCCTAAGTGGGCTCAGACTTCGTAGGCCGGTCCTAAGTGGTCCCGGGATTCGCAAACTTTTTTGTAGAAACCGATCTGGAATTGGGACCACGAACTAATTATCTCGGGTTAAGTGGGCCGATCCCGGACCTATGTGGGCCTAAGTGAACCCAACATATACTTTTTTTTTAAATTTTTTTTATAGAAGTTAGAGAAAAAAAGATGGTAATAAAAATATCTAAGGCGATTTCTTGTAAATTATGTCATAGAATTGTGACCTAAATTTTTTAATTCAAATTTAAAGATAAAAATATTGTAAAGAGATATTCGAAGCAATGCGTTATAATTTTATTATAGCATTAAAAAAATATGGCAATATTTTTCTTTGTCTTCCTCCCCCTATGGAATGAGCACAACAAGGTGCTAATACCGCCATTGAGAAGAAAAAGAAACTAATCAAGATGTGCCAAAATATAAGTTACATATTAATTTACATGGTATCTCTTACAAATTTCATAAATCCTTCAAGGTCCGGAGGAATTTCTGTTGGTGGTGGCGGAAAAGAAGCTTGGTCATCACCGCTTCCGGCGAAGCAGCATCCCCGCCAAGTTCAGCTAGCATTTCTTCGTAAGCTTCGTCTACCTCTGATTGTGATTCAGCAAGTCCAAAATTTCTTCTTTTTCATAGACACTCTATAACCACCAAGTTGAAGTCTTGCTTAACTGAAAGCGCTCTTTGATGCCACTGTTGAAGCTTGAATAGTTAAAATATCTCGGGCCATCCTTGAAAGAATTGGGAAAGTGTTTTTCTTTGTCCTTCCACCATTTTAAAATATTAAAGGAGTCGTCGGGACTAACTTCCTCAATTTCCTGTGACAAATAAACTTCAAGCTCATTTAGTTGTGAAAAATCATTAGTACTAGAACCTTGAGAACCCCTGAACCCCGCCCAAGCACTAAGTGCTCTTACTCCCGCAGTTTTTTTAGATGATTGAGAACCGGAAGAAGAAGGTGTTGGAACATTTGGTCTAGCATGATCTAATGCAACTTGATAAGCATTATAAATAGTTTGAGCATTTATTTTAATTGAGGCTATGGCGTCCGGAAGTTTAGACAACTCCTCATCTTCAAGTGCTAAACCATTATAAACTGTTTCATCCCAAAATTGAGGATCTCCTAATTTCATAGTAGGATTTAACAAGGCAGCAACACCATAAATAGGGGGAATAAGGAAAAAATATTTTTTAAACTTTTTTTCTCATAGAATCAATAGCAAGTTGGTACAAAAATGAACAAACAAATTTGCAAGTTCTGCAATATAAACTAAGCAGGAGAAATTATAGGATAATATTGCCCAGAAAATTTATTTGTAGCAATATGAAATTTTTCTAAAAATTCAAGCATTTTAACATGAGCCCAATCCGCATTTGTAAAGTGCTTAAACGTTGAGTTTATGGAGTTTCTATATTCATATGCAACAACTAAACTTTCATACATGTAATTCCATCTAGTTGGACAAGGTTTAGGAACCTTTCGTTCTCTTAGGCCAAATTCATCGCATCTTTTAAAATATTCTTTAAGTCTACTTCTACGATTTGAATAAAAAAGTCAGTTAAGAGCCATTTTAACCTTTTCAATTTCAACATTTAAAATTCTCATACCATCACCCATAACTAAATGGTAAATATGACAAATACATCTAACATGAAAAATGTTACTAAATGCAGGACTTAGTGTAGTGGTAAGCAAGGTTACAACATTTGTGTTACTAGTAGCATTATGCATTGAAACTGACATTATTGTATCACTAATGCAAAAATATCTACAAATATCTGTAACCATGTTAGAAATAAATTGTCCTGTGTGACGTGAATTAATTATTCTATAAGCAATAATGCGCTTTTGTATTATCCAATCCTCATCAATCCAATGATTGGTAACAGTAAGGTAATCACAGTCGCTATCACTTCTACCAATATTAGTTGTAATAGCAACACAACAATTTATATGAGTAAATAAATAGATATTGTTCATATTCATGTTTATATTTATAAATATCGCTCTTTACGGTTGTGCGAGGAAAACCTTTATAAGTAAGATTAAAAACTTTTCTAATATAATGCACAAAGTGAGGGTTAGAATGAAAACTATAGGGTAAGCACATAACAGTAACCATTTTTGCCAATTCTTCCCGATCTTTTTTTGGATGATAATATAAAATACCATCGGTAACAGTGTTAATTCCCGGTTGAAATTGATTTGACTCGGTACTAGGGTCAACTTGAGTAGGTACACTTGTGCCCTCAGCCAAAGCTTTCATACGAAGATATTTGACTTTATCTTTAGGGTGTATCAATATATGTCTAGACAAAGTTCTTCACCCCCTCTCCCTCCCCTCCCCNCTTTCATACGAAGATATTTGACTTTATCTTTAGGGTGTATCAATATGTGTCTAGCCAAAGTCCCCCCCGACCTCCAACATATTTAAAAACTAACTATTTGCCACAAGTTTTACACTTAGCCCTATTTTTTCTTCTAATTGAAAAAAATGGCCAAACAACAGATATTTCGCTCCGTTTAGAAGGTTGTCTAGAAAAAATAGGGGTAGTAACAGTAGAGTCAGACGGTGCATCATTTGGATTATTATTAGTTGGGTTATCTTCATGAACAGGACTAGTGGGTGTATCGTCATCCTGTTGCATTTCATCAAAATCTATTTCTTCATCATCATTTTCATCAATAGTTGGATTACCATAACGAGCATTCATATATTCATGGTTTAATTATTCATCGGGTGCAATATCATGGAAAAATTGACTCTCGATAAATTGTACTAAACTATTATCGCTATCAAGAATAGCAGGTGTAGGACGGGTAACAGTTTTGGGTCGGAGAGCCGGGGGAAGTGGAGGAGGAACAGATTGGCCACTAGATTCACCACTCTTGGATTTTTTCTTATTTTTATTAAAAAAATGTTAAAGGAATAAGCCATCTTAATTAATCAGGAAATATAAAGTAAATAAAACAAGAAAAACTATAATATTAAAATTTAATAGTTAGAACGAGTTTACCGAATTGACGAACAACTTGTTGAAAATTAATTATCGTTGAAGACTTGAAGACTTCAATTCACCAACTTCATAATTTTTCACAAATTACAACAATTATAGAAGAAAATTAGAGAGAGATTGATGATTTTGTAAAAAAAAAATGAAAGAACGAGGGGGGTATTTATAGTTGAAAATAGAGAAAAAGTGTAATTATAAAAAGTTTGAGGTTAAAATAAAGTTGGGAGGGGGGAGGTTAAATGGCTATTTTGTAAATAGTCAACGGCTATTTTGACAGAGAAACGACTATATTTTAATTGCCCTAACGGGCATTGTTTTTTAAAATAATAGTCGTTGGGCCCGTTTAGGACCGCTTGAACCGGCCCACTACTCAGTTGGTCTCGGTCCTGATCTCGCAGGCCTCACGCACAGGACAGGCCTACTACCCAGCCCACCTCCCCCGACCCCAGTCTTAAACGGTTAGGACCGTTTAGACCCACAACCCATATGGTCTCGCGGTCCTGGCCGGTTCTGGTCCTAACCGGCCCACTTTTCAGTCTTACTTCTAGGTATTCAAGAAAGGTAATAAGTTTAGGCTTATTGTTGTTCTTGTTATTCTAAAGGGTCGGATTTCACAATATATTTCTTATTTTTAAGTCTTTACCAAAGGTGATTAGTTTTTCGTTAGCTAAGTGTTATTGTTAGGATTTAACTTCAAGAATAGACTTCTTGAATTCAAGAATTTTTTTCTTGAATTCAATCTATCCTTAATTTATGTCTTTTATTTTGTTTCTTTATTTTTTTCTTAGCTTCCGCATGTTTCTTGATTTTCTTTAGTAGTTCTCGGACCACTATTTATTCAAGGACAATAATGAAGCTTTGAAATCTCAAAGAGGGCCTTTAACAAGATGTCAAAGCTAAAGTGTTGCCAAACAAGGTCACTTAAACATCAAGGGCAAATAAAGAAGTTGTTAATTGGGATGAAGAGCTCAAAGATAAAGGATATGAATTGGCTAGATATTACAATTGTTTTATGGCCCAAATTTATGTCTAAGAATAGGAGGATTCGATCCCAAGATACATCCTTGGAAAAAGGTCCAAGTCAGTCCACTTTCGAACCAATTTGGCACCTAAAATGTGTCTAAACTTGTAGCCCATAAAGTCCTACATAAAGCCACATTTTTATAGCATAAAAGGACTTACTTGATGTCCAATAAGGGTACATAGGCGTTCTAGATATTGAGTGCAAGTTGGTGCCAAGTTGTTTGCAAATTTCCTTCAAGATTTTCAAAATTCTATCCAAGATTGGTTTGAGACTTATTTTCATATATTTGGGGACTATATTATTGCTTTCATAGTTAGTTAAGGTTATGTTTTCCTTTTTCCAATATTGTTGGAATTACTTTTCAAGAATGACTTGATTTTTGCTTCCTAGTATTTTTCTTTTCCTAAGGTAGTTGGACTTGTTGTCCAAAGTAGTTTAGGACATTATTTTCTTATTTTTTTAACCTTAATTTCGTGACCCCCTCCTACCTATATAAGGAATTTCTTGTTTGTTTTTAGATTTAGATTATTATACACAATATCAATAAAAATTGTGAGATTTTTTTGCACTCTTGTGTGTGGCTACTTTTGGATTTATTCTTCAACCTTCAAGACTCAACTTAAGGTGGTAAGATTAAACCCTTTTTGAAATCTTAGATCACTTCTAGGTATTCAAGAAAGGTGATAAGTTTAGGCTTATTGTTTTCCTTGTTATTCTAAAGGGTCGGGTTTTAAAATTTATTTCTTGTTTTTAAGTCTCTACAAAAGGCGATTAATTCTTCGTTAGCTAATTGTTATTGTTCGGATTCAACTTCAAGAATAGACTTCTATCGTGCTGTTATCACAAAGTGAAGAGATATACAAAAAATTGAAAATACAAAAAAAAAAAAGTAAAATTTAGGCAACTAAGTAAATTTCTAGATAAGTTGGATTGAGATCCCTTTGTTTTGGGTGAGTTTCATGGGTTGTATTTGGACTGCTTAATGGGTCAGAATGAACTATAAAAAATAATGGGTTAACTTGCGCTTAGCCCAAATAGACCCATGAGCTAATATGTTTGTAGTCCAACACATTAGTCTCTGGGCCGATTGGACGAGTTGAATAAGTTTGGGCTCAAATTGCCACCCCTACTAGGAAGTAAGGAGCCATATTTTTTTTGTTGACAAGTGAAAGAGTAAAATTTTTTGTTGCAAGAGTAAAGCTAATGGCAATCTAATTGAGGGATAATTACCTGGTTGCACTTGGCGAGACGTTCTGACCTGCAAGGCGTGAGTGAAGGCGTCGGAGTCCTTTGTGTATGTGTATTTGTTGAAAAGAAAAAGGTGAGTGTGAAAAAAGAGAGAGTGGAAGCTGCAAGTTGTCTGAAAAAATGGAGGAGGGTCGTCGAAGTAGGGAGGTTATCGGAATAGTTAAGGACAAGTAGTCCTTGATTTAGACATACAAGCTCATAAATTAAGAAAAGTTAGTCCTCAACTTACATTAACAAGCTCATAAGTTAAGGACACTTGTCCTCAACTTAGAGTTGGAAGTTCAAAAATTAAGGACACTTGGTCCTTAACTTAGAGTTACAAGCACATAAATTAAGGACATGTAGCCCTTAACTTAGAGTTACAAGCACAGAAATTAAGGACAGATAGTCCTGAACTTTGAGTTCCAAGTTCAAAAGTTAAGGACATATAGTCCTGAACTTAGAATTACAAGTTCAAAAGTTAAGGACAGTTAGTCCTAAACTTAAACTTATAAGCTCATAAATTAAGAATAACTAATCCTGAACTTACAGTAACAAGTTCATAAATTAAGGACACTTGGTCCTAAATTTTATGAGCAAAAGAATATATTCGTCCAAACAGATAAAAATTATTAAAATAATAATTAAAGATAAAAAATATTTTAAGCAATAACTTAAAAGTAAATACATATCTTGTTAACACTCAGACTCCGGTGTTTGAAAACTTCAAACACGCACCCCTTTTGCTTCTCCCCTTTCTTCTACTTTACTTTGTTTTATTATATTTCTTGAAAAAAAAAAGCTCTACGTTACTTTTCTTGTAAAGTAAATAAACCACTTAAATAATAAAAAATATCAGGGTTTGGGCCCCAACTAATGGATGATCCCATCACCAGAAAACCCAATTTGATCATGCTATACTACGTATAATTTTCACCCCAAACACATTCTTTTGATCATCAAACCAAATCCCTTCTCTATCAAATCGGTTAAAATAAGCATATTCTTCCCAACCCACCACCCCCACTAACCCCCACCCCACACCCCGCAAAACAAATTTTTCTTGCTGTGTCATTTTCTTGCATTTCCTCTCTCTCTCTCTCTCTCTAGATATCCAATTATCAATGTTTTTATCATCATTGTTACTAACGTCCTGATAAACATAGAACCCGTTTCAGTTCCGGTGAAAATATTCAAAGAGTACCAAAAAAACAGAAAAAAGATTCAATTTATTTTGGGGGTTTTCATTTTCTTAGTGAAATCATGGATCTTTGGTCTGTACATGTGAAAAACACCAATCTTCTACTAAGAAATTCAGTTTGTGAGAAACCCTTTGTTTCAAATTGGAAGGTGTTTGAAATCAGAGTACCTAAAAGACAGACCTTTTATTCATCTTCTGGTTCTGGTTATCACTCTTTACTTGTTAAAGCTATGGGCAAGAAGAACTCTGACAATTCCAATTCTTCAGGTATTTTTGTTTTGTAAATTTAAATTTCATCTTTTTTCTTAAATGTTTGAGCTTTTCTTCAGTAAGTGAAAACATTGGTGCTTTTTTCAATTGTTAATTTTAGTGTTGTTGCTTGAAAATTAGATGAGTTTGTTATATGTGCTTCTGAAAGAGTTGATTTATAATATTTTAGCTTTGTAGATGAGGAAACCTAGTTGTCACTTTCTAATCTCCATTGCCTTCATTTTCAGTACATGCATTAAACAGGCCACAATGTTTCTCTTGTAGTTCAAGACTCTATGGCCTTAGACTTGTTGAATAACTAATATCTTCTTAGCATTGTTAGTAGTTCAGCTGTTTTAACATTAGCAATTATTAATTTCCTTGATGATTGGTTTCTAAAGTTGAGGTTGTCCAAAAAGCTGTGTTTTTTTTACTTATCAGAAAGATTAAAAAATTTTCACCCAAGGCTATGCCCTAGTAGTCAATGAAGTGGGAGGAGAACCCTGAGGTCTTAGGTTCAAATCCCAACGGAGGCAAAAAAAATAGATGATTTCTTAGCATTTTCCGTGGGAGGTGGGATGTTGAATACTCGAGATGTTAATTTCCTTGATGATTGGTTTCTAAAGTTGAGGTTGTCCAAAAAAGCTGTGGTTTTTTTACTTATCAGAAAGATTAAAATTTTTCACCCAAGGCTATGCCCTAGTAGTCAATGAAGTGGGAGGAGAACCTTGAGGTCTTAGGTTCAAAATTCGACGGAGGCAAAAAAATAATAGATGATTTCTTAGCATTTGCCGTGGGAGGTGGGATGTTGAATACTCAAGATGCATGCAAGCTGTCCCGGACACCACTGGCATAACAATAACAAGAAAGATTAAAAAATTAAAAAAACTTTTTCTTTTTTCATCAAGTTTTATTAAAAATCAAAAGAAGGCGTCTCTTTTTTCATCAGGTTATATTAAAATATTTTTAAAAGTTTTTCCTTTTTCATCAAGTTTTATCAGATGCTAATAATTTGATGTGAAGATCGTGATGTACCTTTTTCTTTCAACTCTTCCTTAGAAAAGTTGTGAAAAGGAACATGGAGGAAGTGTTTCTTAATTTTACTCTGGAAAAGGAAAAATGTCTATAGGGACATAACATAAGAAATTTTTGAGCCAGCTTGCTTGTACCTGGGGCTGGAGAAAACTGAGACTGCTTTTATCATAGAAGAGAAGAGACAGATACCAGCAACTTTACAAGACTCTTTCTCATCAAAAAGTTGAAAAAGTACAAAAAAACTGTTCTATTCTCTTTAAATTTTGGACGTCGTGGTAAATTAAGAGGGATGTTGTAGATCTTAGTTTAACAAAAAGTCTACTTATTTCCATCAGTAAGAACGTAATGTTGTCTATCAGAAACTGCACCAAGGAACTGCAGCATATGTACAGTTTAGGAAAACTCAGCACCCCTTATAAATGAAGTGAGCTAAGGAAATACTATAGGGTGTCTATGTCATATACATTCAGTATTTAACACCGAAGAGCAAAACAATACAGGCATTTGTATCTAATTCTGTTCATACTTCCCCTTCAAAACAAAACGTCTCTTGTTTCTTTCCCACCAAATAACCCATAAAATGAAAGCTGGAACGCTACCCTAATTTTTGTTAATTTTTCTTCCTTGCTTGGTAACAGCTCATTAACTGCCTTAGGCATCACACAGCAGATACCAGAAACGTTTTAAAATATCTTCAAAATCTGTCTTGTGTCTTTGGATTTGGATTCGGATTGCAGCGTAGTTTTTCTATTGTTATTATTAAATTTATAAAAAGGCCTACCTGAAGAGTTGGTTCACTTGACGTAAACCAACCTTAACTAGCTTAGGATTGCGGCGTATTTTCTCTGTTGTTGCTATTAGATTTAAAAAAGGCATAGCTGAAGAGTTGGCTCACTTGACGTAATTGAATGACTTCTAGATTGGAGCGTGGAGGGCTAAACGATCTAACTTCTGTAGACGAATAACTGGATATTTTGTTAGCCAATGAATAGGTAGATAAAGTTAAGTCTATGATGATTAGCTTTGAGAAGAACAGATCCTAAGCAAGGAAAGGTTAAGATGTGCCTTAGGGAGGTTGCTGATATTGGAGAACCTTTGCTGTAAACCTCTAAGCCACAAAACCTTTTGCAATAACTGAAATGTAAAGAGTTGTCATGTAAGCTTGCTCTCCCTAGAGACGGGGGTAAAAGTTACAAGCTGGTTATCAGTGGCCGAGAGCAAGGCTGCTGGCTTGGGTTCTGTACTAGTACATATACAACGGTGTCTTATTGGTGTTAGGCGTTCATCTTGGAAAAGTGCCACCGTAGTGGTAGCTATTTTCTTTAATGGGATCTAATATGATAAGCCTGAGAGGTGAAAAGATTTGCTGGGATAATAGATAAATGACTCAGTGTTTTCCAGATCTGTGTCGATTATCAATTTGTTTTTGTGATGTGACATTGACTAGCTTATTGTACAAAAATTGATGGATTCACAAAATCTCTTTTAGGACCTGGAAATATTTCTTATCCTACAACTTAGTAGCGTCTTTTTTTTATGATTAACTTTGGTTTGTCGTAGTAATTCTGTCATAACGATTAATGGCAAACTTGATCAGCGCAATAGACACAATAACAGCTTTACAGTTTAAACAAGTGTATACATGTCAAGGAAACACATGTATTTCTTCCTTATCTTACTCTACTGGTTTATTAGGTTGTAAAGTCCTTTTCTAATTGATACTTCTCATAATGTTTATGATTATTTAACATTTTGTAACATCTTGATTAAGCATAACTTGTGCCTCTCTCTAATGTGGACGCTCTTATACTGAAGGGAAGGGCCCAGAAGATGATAGCCTAAAAGGGAGCAACCCCTCTTCTGGAAACGATAGCTCAAAAAATACTGGTGCACCGAAATCTCATCAGAAGCCCTTGGACTGGAGGGAATTTCGAGCATCTCTCTACATTCAGGAGCAGGTATGATTTATGGACCACCTTTGCAAGTCTGTGAATCATCTTGTAGGCTAACAAGGCACCTCACTGCGTTTTAGCATGATAATATTCCAATGTTGATAAACATTTCTTAATGTGTCATTAATATGATTCACCATGAACTCCTGTTATTTTATTCAGGAGCAGGTATGATTTATGGACCACCTTTGCAAGTCTGTGAATCATCTTGTAGGCTAACAAGGCACCTCACTGCCTTTTAGCATGATAATATTCCAATGTTGATAAACATTTCTTAATGTGTCATTAATGTGATTCACCATGAACTCCTGTTTGGATTGAAGCCTTATAGATTTCTCTAGGATGCTTCCAAGTTCTAAGATTCTGTTCTGTCATTACAAATGGAATAACATTCTGCAAAGACTGCACAATTGATGACCACAGTTCCTGTCTGTGACATGTTCCACGAAAACATGTCGGAAGAGTTACAGATCCGCTCTATGATACATACTTCTTAGTTACTATTTTTCCTAGGACTTGCGCGGTATCATTCTGCTTTGAGTGCGGATTGATTACATTCTTCTGAGTATATCATTAAAGCAATTATCTTTTTGTTTCTTTATTAAAATCTCTCTCTCTTTCTGTATAGCGGAGTTTGTCAAGTCATTATTCATATTTGCTAAAACTTGCATTAAACGAATAGGGTTTCTTCTAAAACTCTTACAGCAGGCGGCAACTGCAGTCTCTGACACTCACAAGCAAGAGGGCACAAGTTTTGGTCCCAAAGCTCTTCCCTTGAAGTGGGCACATCCGATTTCAACACCTGAGAATGGCTGTGTTCTTGTTGCCACTGAAAAGCTCGATGGAGTTCGTACTTTTGAAAGAACGGTCGTTCTCCTCCTCAGATCTGGAACCAGGCACCCACAAGAGGGTCCATTCGGTGTAGTCATAAACCGCCCACTAGGCAAAAAGATCAAGCACATGAAACCCACTAATCTCGACCTGGCCACGACCTTTGCTGATTGTTCCTTGCACTTTGGTGGGCCCCTTGAGGCAAGTATGTTTCTACTAAGATCAGGCGCTAGTTCAGAGCTACCTAGGTTCGAAGAGGTGATTCCTGGCGTGTGTTTTGGTGCTCGAAACAGTTTGGAAGAAGCATCTGTACTGGTAAACAAAGGGGTGCTTAAGCCACAAGATTTCAGATTCTTCGTTGGCTATGCGGGGTGGCAGCTTGACCAGTTGAGGGAAGAGATTGAATCCGGTTATTGGTATGTTGCCTCATGTAGTTCAAATCTAATTTTTGCAGGTTCACAAACTTCATCATCAGAGAGTTTGTGGGGAGAGATATTGCAGTTGATGGGTGGTCAGTATTCCGAGGTAAGTCGGAAGCCTAAGCAAGACATATAGCTTCTCAGTGACTGTCAAACTGAGCATTCAGGTTGAGTCAAATGTACATAATGGTGGCAAAGGTCCTAATCCAGTAGAGCTTTCTTCTACCATTTCTGCATCTTTCCTAGACCTTGCTAATAAGTAAGTAATGATGATCAATGTATGTAAAGGTAACTCTTTGGAGGATCTTAGTATGATTAATTTAACGTGGCATTGCTTCTATATTTTTGTCATTCCATTTCTTGTTTTAGCAAACTTGAATGTTGGTAGCATTTCAGTTCTAATATCAAACTCATAATTATGTTGGCATTGAGACAAATGATAAAAAAAAAATCAGATTTTTAGAAGGTAATCATCAAGACTAATATAAAAAAGGGAACTGTTTGTCAAAGTTCAAAACTCGCATGGACGGAGATTATGTAATCTTGGCTCTTGTACATGTAATCCAGAAAGGTTTCCACAGTCAGACCAAGTTGTTTTATAAGACTGATGTCCAAGTTCAATAGTGTATCCCGAATTATATAGATGGGATAGCTATCACAAAGGTCCGCATGAGGGGAAAAAAGCGACAATATGTATATTAAATGACATGTACTATTTTTTTCATGTCATTACACAGATGCAAGTTAACAGTTTAACCATTTAGTGAGACAATGTCACATTTGATATCGGGGGAATAATAGCATCTACTGGCGGAGTCGATAATTTTAACAAAGGGATCCAGAAAATCCAAACTTATGACCTAATACAATTTCTGAACTACATTTACCACTACAAAAGCTTAATATATATATATACAAAAAGTTAATTATTGCCTTATTTGTATATTACAATTTCCAGCAAAATGGATTCAATTGAACCCCGGCCTCTGCCACCGGTAGCATCTCTCTGGATGAGTATTATCAATCGCGTATTTGAATTCTGCTGCTCTACGAAATTATGATGAGTACTGCGTACCAACGAAAATTTTAAATATACAATAAGACAATTGAAAATCTTAGCTTAAACGTCATCTCTATCCATATCTGGCATCGAATTCTTGGAACACTATAAAAAGTATAATATGAAATCATATCAGCCATTTTATTTTATTTTTTTTCAAAATCTAGAAAGGCTGTTGGAGTTGGACAAATAGTCTGACGTCATTGTGTTTGTCTCCTTTTTACCATATTTTGGAATTTATCTTCTTTTTTTAAAAGCATTTTTGGATTCGTATACATACTACAATATAAACGAAATGATCAAATAGAAGAAATTTTTAATAAGTTTGAATAGTTTTCCTATCTAGTTTTATAAGATTGGTTGTAGATTGATAAATCAGAGGGGAGACTAGTAAGTAGCAACATGGTATTGTTTGGGTCTAGCTCTATAGTCCATTGCAACCAGAGGGTGTAAGTAGTTATACTTGATTAAATAAAATTTTGCCAATTTGACCAAAAAATATATATTTATCTATATCTATATTATTATAAAAGCATGAATACAATGTTAGTTTACAAAAATAACCTTATAATATTAAGCATAATAACTCATAATAAAATGACATAACCGGAATTCTAAATATTAGCCTTAACACCTATTAGTCTTAGGACATAATACTACGTATTAGGAATCCTACATGATTACCTTTAGGAATCCTATTAGTATAATTACTTTCGGGATGTCTAATTCATATAAAACTAAACAAGTAAATATCTTTAGTCGTGTAATCCTATTACTTTTAGGATATACTTCTAGAAAATTCCTATTACTAATTTAATTTATAAATGTATTATAATGTCCCATTACTAATTTAATTTGAGAATGTATTATATTGTCCAAATTTATTTAGAAAAATGGGAGCCTATATTATTATAAAATCATAATACAATATTAATATACCAAAATAGCACTAAAATATTAAACGAACGAACCCATAGAGAAAGGACATAATTGTAATAACCTATTTTTGGACTACAATACCTTCTCTACTAATTTTTCATATTTAAAATTTTAAAATTAATAAAACTTTGTCTATTAAATTATTATTAAGAATATGTTGGAAAGTTTAATAAAATTAATTTTATAAGAATCCTCCGTATTGACAGTACATTACCACTCTATAATGTCCAATACAAATAAAAAATAAAAGTAATTTAAATGGACTGGATAAAGATTTAAAATTGAGAAAAAGATACCCCGACGTTAATATATTTTTATTTTATATTTAAACTATTTTTCCACTCAAATAATATTTTTTAATCAATTTTTTGTGTAATATTTAAAAATTGCTAATTATTAAACAACAACTTATAAAATATTTAAGAATATAATTGTGTGATAAAGAGAAAAAAAATGGTTGGTTCTCAATACTATTAATGATTCTACAAGGGAAAATTTCACATTAGAACAACTGGGATTCATGCTTTTCAATTTTATAGCCCATATTTCAATTTACAATCAACTAGCCCAAAAATAATAGGCTAAAACTCAACATCCAACTCCAAGGTTCTCAAAATTACTATTTAATTTTTAAAAAGGATTTCTCAAGCATTTAAGTTAATATTCGAATCAGTAATTGTGACTCAAATATTAGTTCAACAAACAAAATCCATTTGGTTGGTGAAAATTAAATTTTTAACAAGTTTAAACATGTGGGTTTAAATTTTGAATTTGATTTTGAGAGAAATTTGGAGTGGGCGTTATTTAGACTTGTTAGAAATAGTATAAGGAGGCTGTATATAAAATTTGAAGACATTTCAAGGAGATTTGGACTGGTTTTGAACAAGATTGCAACTAAAAATCGTGGAAGAAGTTCGTCTACAGACGCTTGTATAAATATGTATAAAAATGTATAATAGTATATAAGATGTGTTTATACACTCATATACACTATTGTACAAGATTATACATACTTATACAAAAAACTGACTTCGTCTTCTTCCTTGCGTCTTCTCTGAAATTTAATTCAAATCTTGCTCAAATCTACTCCAAATCACTTCAAATTTAAATTTTGAACTTCTTTTGATATTTTCAATTAATTGGAACAACACCCAATCCAAAAAACTAACAAAAAAAAAAAACATTTTCAAAAGCAAAGCTTTAAATGGTCTTCAATGGAGGACTTCTACTCTTCAATTTTCTTACATTGCAACCAGGTGACACAAGAGGAGAAGCAGAAAATATACAGTCCCTTGAAGCATATGTCGATGATGTGAGAAGAAGAGAGCGAAAGCAATGTTGTAAGAACACAAATTTAATTCCATAGTTTTTAGAAGCAATGGTTGTAAGAACACATATTTTGAATTTTCTAGTGCTTTCAAAATATGTACAATATGGGCTAGGATGGATAAACCTTAAAAACATGGGCCAATTTTTGTTATGGTGTGAAGTCATGTGTATTTTCTTGTAATTCTTTCTTCTACAAACATAATGATCTAAAAGTGAAATGTCATATCAATCTTTTTTATGAAAATAATATTTATGGTGGATAAAATTATAATTAAGATTAAATATTCAAAACAAAAAATGAACTAATATTAAGATCTGAATCAACACAAAATAAACAATTTTTTATGTTAAAACAAGATAATTAAAATTTTAAATTAATTATTTAGCAGGAGAATCCAATTCAATTATTTATTAAACTCATCATATGAGTAAAATTCTTATTCAAGTTAAACAAAAAATTTAGGAAACAAAATTTATTCCATAAAAAGGGTGTTAGAACACAAAGTAATAAGGATAGTATATTATTAAGAATCACAATGTTATATAAGTGTTTGAGAAAACACAATCAAAGTTAAATCATAATCAAGGAGAAACTTTCAAGACCATATTATATAGAGTCGACTCTGGTATAACGGGATTATTCTTTGCAGATGCCTCCGGCGGAATCGAAGCAATATTTCTATATGATACATTACTTGCAAATATCATATTAAGAGGTATGACACTATTAGCAATAATAGCAAGTGGTGTACCAACAATAATCTTATTGTAAAGTCACCCACTTTAGATTTGATATACTTCTTCAACAACTTAAACAATCATCACAAATATATCAAAGCAGAGAAATGATGCTAGATTTATAAGGAAAGCAAATTTGATAATATGAGATAAAACACTTATGACTAAGTGTTAAACGATTGAAATTATTGCCCAGAATTCTAGAAATATATTGGATATTAATGAAACGTTTGGTGAAAAATTAATGATTTGGGAGGTGATTTCTGTCAAGCATTACCAGTAGTTCCAAAATCGACAGAAGCAGAGACTATAAAAGTTATCTTTCCAAAGTTATACTTCTGGCCTCAAATGAAAAAGATTAAACTGACAAGATATATAAAGTAAGAGCATATCCAGTATACAATGTATTCTTGATTTGTGTCGGAAACGAAGAAGAGCATCCAATAAAAGATGATTTGGTTCTTCCTGAACACTTGGTTATCAATCCTAATGGTAATGGTGGTGCATTTAATAAGAGAAATATTTCTATCATTAGATTAAAACGCAATTTGTGTAAATCACACGATAGAATTAAAAAGATGTCTTAGCTAGCAGAAATGAATATATTGATCAACTAAATAAAAGGTTGATTGCAAAATTTTATAGCATAAACAAATAAATTATTTTTCTTCTTTTGACTCAGCAGAAAATGATACCAATAATTAATAGCAAGAAGAATACTTAAATACTTTAATACCAAATGGCCTTCTACCATATATTTTGTTGTCAAGTTTATTATTTCTTACGTGTGTTAGTATCACCGTATATATAATAGACTAAGTTAAAATTGATCTTCTATTGTATATAGGTTAATTTTGAAGAAAAATATGTTCATCATGCTACTGAAAAACTTAGATACGTCCAATAGCTTATGTAATAGCACATAGATGGCATATAGAAGTTTTGACAATAACGCTAGACATGCAAACATTATGATACTGGTCAATATGCTTCAAAGAATATTCTTGTCCCTGAATTCAACTTTCGTCTTCTGAAACTAAAGAATTTCCTTTTAAATTTGTATGAAAACAATTTTTAGTATGTTTATGTCTTGCAAATATAATATACAAAGCACAAAGACAAACATCCTAAATATTGGACTATATTTACCGAATATATTTTTTTACACGCACAACTGTATGTTGCTCTTTTAATACAACAAGAGTTCTGGTTAAGGCCAAGCAACCAAAGCATTAGGAGGAAACATACGGATAAAAAAAATATCCACAATGAAGTGTTCGATAAGATATCATCACATTAAATACTTTTAAACTATAATATATAATTATCTAACTAACATGACAAAATTGATCATTTGTGTAAGTTTTGATGATGTTCTTTTATTTTAAATTAATGTATTATGCTAATGTAATAATATTTTTCGATATGTAGATGATTGTTATATTATTAACCATAAAATTTCTCTTATTAATTAAATTTTATTGTTCTTTCATATAAATAATGTTTAAATCATCACGTGCCATTATTAACGTGCAACGCACGTTCATAGATACTAGTAACTAAAACAATACTGATTTGCATGTGATGTTTAGATTAAATTTTAAAATACACGCTATTATCTCTGTTGATTATGGGAAGATTGATAATAATGTCACATATTGTATTATAACAAGATGGATAAAATAGAGGTTTGCATCCGGTGTCTTGTGTAATAAGAATGTGCCACTAAGACTTAAAGGTAAGTTCTATAGAGTGGTTGTTAGGCAGACTATGTTGTATAGGAGAAATTTTATCCAGTTAAGAACTTCCATGCATGTTTGAAAGTAGTGGACAGAAGGATGTTGAGATGGATGTGTGGGAACACTAGGAGGGATAAGATTATGAATAAAGATATTTGAGACAAGGTAGAAGTAGTCTCCGTGGCGGACAAGATGCGTGAAGCGAGGGTGAGATTGTTCATGCATGTGAAATGGAGGTGCCCAGATGCCCCAATGAGGAGGTGTGAGATGTTTGCTATGGGGGATCTAAAGAGAAGTAGAGATAGGCCAAAGAGTATTGGAGAGAGATGATCAGGCAGGACATAACACATTTGCAACTTACCGAAGACATGATCTTTGATAGAAGGATGTGGAGGTCGAGAATTAGGGTAAAAGATTAATAGGTCATTGGAGCAAATTCTCTTTTCATGCCTGTACTATCATCATTACTCTCGTAGTTTCTTATACGTAAATCTCTAATACTACCATTTTTCTTTTTTGCGTTGGTTGTCTTATTATCATGTTGTTATTACTGCTTCTTGTTACTGTTTTTTTATATGATTTCTCAATTGATGTATTTTTTTAAATTATATTGTGACTATGCTTTTTTCTGAGTCGAGGATCTCTTTGAAACAATTTCTATCTTTACAAGGTTGTTCAACTTATTACAAGTATCTGCAGAACTTTCTTATGGACTGGAAGCTGTGAAGCATCAAGAAAAGCTCTGATTTCATAGGAGTCACTGTTTATGCCAAGGGCAGTTGGGGTCTAAAATTAATAGACTTCACTTTGTGGAATATGTAAGTTGCTATGAGCAGTAACTTCAAGGAAGGAATCCCTATAGGTGCAATGTATACATGATTACTACATAAAGAACAAGGATTTGGATTCTATGAAAACTCCTTCACAAGCTTGCTGGCTTGTGAGGAAAATATTTGATGCAAGGAATTGGTTTGAAGACAAGAATTAAAAGGTGGAGCTAGAAAAATACAGTAAGACTGATAAGTTCAGCATCAAGAAAGCTTACTTGTCCTTTCAACCACAATATCTGAAGGTTCATGGGAAAAATATTACCATGGAGGCAAGGCAGATACCTAGGCACCAGTTTATTCTGCGGTTAGCCATAAGACAGAGACTTGCAACTGTGTACAGACTAGAAAAATAGGGGATTAATGTTCCAAAAGACTGTGTATTATGTTCTATAGGAACAACAGAATCATTAGCTCATCTATTCTTTGAATGCAATTATGCAAGGAATATATGGATTCCTTTATTGAGATGGATGGATGAAAACAGACTTCCTAGAACATGGAATGAGGAAGTATGATGGATGGCTAAGAGGTGCAAAGGAAGTAGAGCTAAAGCACAGGTACTGGCATGGTTGTTTGCTGCAACAGTTTACCATGTATGTAGCGAAAGGAATGCCAAAAGATTTCAGAATGAAATGAAGGAAAGTCAACAAAGACTTAGAGAAATCGGCCTCCAACTGCATATCAGAGGACAGAATTATAACAACTGGAGAAAGATATTAGATAGGTTAAATAGTTATCCTAGCTAAGGGTAGATAGTTTGAATGTAAATGCAAAAGTAACTCTCTTAGATAGATAGAAATAGAGATGACTAGTTTTTGAGTCCAAATGGAACTAGTGGATGTAAATACACAACTTTGGTTGAATTTTTTTTTTTTAATTTGACCAAAAAAAGGTAGGGTAAAATTTGCGTATGCACTAACCTCCTCAGATCCTTCTTATGAAGTTACAATAAGAATTACAATGAGATTGTTGTTGTTGCTATTGTTGTTGTTGTATGTATGCAGACTATAAGTGTAAAATAAATATTTTCAAGTTTGCCAAATTTAAATTGGTCCATTTCGCAAAATATCTCCAATATCATAATATCCATTCAACAACTAACTGCTTGACTTCTGACATATGTAGCTGCAAATAATTGAAACTACAATTCTTTTTTTTTTTTGTCAAAAGGAAAATTTTATTTCAACCAAGTATAATATTTACAAGCACACCTGCTCATTGGACTATAGAGACATGATCCTTACAAAAATAGCCTACGGAATACTTTCTGATCTATCTGCTTTCAGTACTAGGTTCTATATTTGCTCACCTTCTAGGAAGGGTATCAGTTATAGAACCATATAACTAATAGCTTCTAGCTTGGGTATCCTATCAATATATCTAATTCATTCTGCCAATTGGAAAATCTTTGTCCTACAATGTGCAATTGCAAGGCTATATCTTTCAGTATTTCTATAGGAGGCTTCTGTATTTGTCTGAATCTTCTATTGTTCCTTTCCATCCAAATATGATAAACTGTGGCTGCAAATAGAAAAGTATAGATAGCATTTCTAGGTTGTTTACTCCTTGTCATGCTTGACAGTTCTTTAACTTCTTCATTCCATGACTTCACTTGTCGCTGCTTTCCTGTCCATAGTAGTAGCTTTTTCCAAATTCTCTTGGAATAGTGGCACTCAAAGAACAGGTGGTTAAATATCTGTTCTGAACTAGTTGAGCAAAGAGCACACTCACTTTGTACTTGAATCCCCTATTTTCGAATTCTATCCACTGTTGCCAGTTTTCGCTGAAGGGCCATCCACAAGGTGAATTGATGTTTTGGAATCAAACCTTTACTTAGTATAAAGATTTTCTAGGTAACTTTAGGGTATTGAGGTAGACTATCCATGTAGGCTTTCTTTATGCTGAATTTTCTCTGAGTTGCATACTTCTGTAACTTGTCCATATCAGGATCTACCCACTGTCTAGCTTCAAAGATCTTTCTAACCACCCAACTTGCTTGCCCTGTTGTTTTCATGTCCTTTAGGTCCTTATCCTTTATGTATTGGTGTTGTATCCACTAGACCCAAAGTGTGTCTTTTTTCTGAGATATTGCCTATTATAACTTCAGTGTTGCTGCTTTATTCCATAAGGTGAAGTTGAGGATATTTAGCCCACCAGTTGATCTTGGTTGACAAACTGTTTCCCAAGAAATTGGTGTTCTGTTGACATTCTCCTTTGATCCATGCCAGAAGAAGTTCCTGCAGACTATTGTGACTAACTTCAACACTTTTTTTGGAAGTAAAAAAATTTGGGCCCAGTAGGTTTGTATCTCGAACAGTACACTCTTTATCAATTGAAGTCTGCATGCATATGATAGGAACTTTGAGGACCAACATCTCACTCTAGCCACCATTTTTTCCACTAAGGGCATACATTGATTGATAGTCAATTTTGTGGCAGACAAAGGAACTCCTAGGTAGTTGAAAGGCAAGCTTCAAAGAGAGAAATGAAGTTCATCTAGGATGTGTTTTCTGAATTTGGTAGTGACATCAGAAATATACAAGGAGCTCTTCTCCATATTAGCTTTAAGTCCAGAAACAGATTAGAAGTGCTCAAAGTACTTCACTAGAAGTTGTATTGAGATCTTGTCTGCCATACAACACAGTATCAGGTCATCAGCAAAACATATGTGAGTGATGTGTTGTTTAGAGCACTTAGGGTGGTAATTGAAGTCTGGGATACTCTGTAGCTGCTTCAATGCTCTGTTTAGGTACTCCATCACAAGTACAAAGAGATATGGTGATATAGGGTCCCCCTGTCTTAGGCCTTCCTTTGCTGGGAATCTAGTTGTTATACCACCATTGATCAACAGAGAGTAACTTACTATGGTTACACACTCCATTATTAGAGTCACCATCTTGTGAGGTATCCCTAGTTCAATCAGTAGTTGTTTCAGGAAACTCCACTCAACTGAGTCATAAGCTTTCCTAATATCAACTTTAATGATGCATCTTGGAGATACTGTTTTTCTTGTATACCCCTTCACCAACTCATGAGCCATAATGACATTGTCTAAGATATTTCTCCCCTCTATGAATGCAAATTGAGCTGGTCCTACAAGGTAGTCCACAACTGCTTTTAGTCTCTTTGTTATGATCATGGAAATAATCTTGTATAGAGTTGAGCAACATGCAATTGGCCTGAACTCTTTCACATAAGTTGGATGATCCACCTTAGGAATCAGTGTGACAGTGGTGCAATTTATTTTTCTGAGTAACCTGATTGTTTCAAAGAACTGCTGAATAGCTTCTGTCACCTCCTTCCCTATACTCTCCCAGAAGGTCTTATAGAACTCAGCCAGATAACCATCCAATCCTGGAGCTTTGTCATCTGGTAGTTCCATTAATGCCTGCTTAACTTCTTTTTGTATCACTGGATTCATCATTGGTTGTTGTTGTGCTAGGGTCAATGTAGGACCATCCCTAGCAATGTTGATATCTATTTTATGGAGTGTATGAGCTGCTTCCCCCAGTAACTTCTTGAAAAAGTTGATGAATTCTTGCTGGATCTGTTCTTGCTTAGTTATTCTATCATTCTGCTCATTGTAAATGCATGACACTCTATTCCTTGCTTGTCTAGCTTTCAGATAGGCATGAAAGTATTTGGAATTTGAATCACCTTGTGCAATCCAAGTAGCTCTTGATTTTTGTCTAAGTACCCTTTCCTGAACTGCATCCCAATTTTCTATCAACTTAATAGCCAGCTTCTCCTCCTCAATAAGTGTTGGATTAAAATAATCATCATTTAATGCCCTTTGTATTGTCTCCAACTTTGTCCTTAAGTTCTCTAGCTTTTTATCAATGGAAGAGTACTCTTTGCGGATGTTCTTTCTTTGGATTTCTAGCATCTTCAACCTTTTGCATATCCTAAATATAGCAATCCCCTGAATTTGTTTTGTCCAAACTGTGTTCACTGCTTCTCTATATCCTTTTGGTTGTAGAAGTACTGTTAGGAGTCTGAAAGGTCTTCTGACTTTTGGCCTATTCACCTATGTATTTAACACAATAGGAGAGTGATCTGAGACTCCTGGTAGCATATAAACAACTTCAATTCCTACATATATCTGCAACTAATCTGGATTGCTAAATGCCCAGTCAATATGACTGTAAATTTTGTCCTCTGCATCCCTCTTATTGCTCCAAGAGAATTGGCATCCTCTTTTGGTTATTTTCCCTACTACAATATCGTCAATACAGTATTGGAAGTCTACCAGTTCTTGTTGATGAACTGGTTCTCCATTAATTCTATCCCCAACAGCTAGTATACTGTTGAAATCCCCAAGTATGATCCATGGCCCATTTGTCTTGGCATGTATGTCCCTAAGTTGATCCCACATAGGCTTCCTATTAGCAACAATATGCAATCCATAGATAAAAGTTCCATAACAACAAAAATTTGTAGTTCTGTCCTGAATATGACAATGGATGAGTTGATTAGAAACTTGAATTAATGAGAGTGTCACATCAATGTCTTCCACCCAATCCAAATTCTCCCTTTAGGTTCTTCTGAGTAGTTATCTACAAACTTTCACCCCTGTGCCAAACTTCTTCTGAATCACTTCGGCTTTTGACGGTCTTACTTTGGTTTCAAAGATACCCACCATATCTATCTTATTAGTAAGCAAAAACAATTCATTGCACGTGCCTTTGCGACAAAGATTCCTTAATAATACTCATTTCGTTCGAAGTACAAGTAAAACAAAAGAGCTTTTAACATATATGATTTTAATATTATGGGGCTATAATAAAGAATTATTAAAAATTACACGAATAAAATAAAAATGCTGGAATAATAAATTAATTTAAATAAAAAAACATGTTATTTTTTGAATTAGCTAATAATCAAATTATATCAAATAAATTTGAAACGAAGAGAGTACTGTTATAAATAGAACTCTATTTAGAGTGAATGTCTATCTTTTAGAGAGTTCTACTTTGTGGCTAAGTCATTTTCCCCCTATAAATAGAGGGGTCTAACCCCATTGTAAATCATCCTAAAATTCAATAAGAATTTTCTCTCTCTTTCTCTGCAATATTGTTCTTGTTCTTTTATTGTTTCATAACATGTTATCAGCACGAGACTCTACCGTCTCAAGAAGCTCTTTGAGAAGATTAAGGTATAACTTTTATCCTCTCCTTTTCTTTTAATTATGACTGACATTATGAAAAAAAAGTTCGTTGCCCTTGAAATTTCGGGCAAGAACTATATGACATGGGTGTTGGAGGCTGAAATCTTTTAGAGGAAATGGGTTTTGGAGACGCCATTAAAGATAAAAATAAAGCATCTACCCAAGACTGTGCTAAGGCCTTGATTTTCTTGCGCCCTTCACCTTTTTTCCTTGATGAAGGGTTGAAAATAGAATATCTTGCAGTCAAAGATCCACTTGTTTTGTGGAATGGCTTAAAGGAAAGATATGACAACTTAAAGTTGGTCACTCTTCCACAAGCACGATATGATTGGGCTCATCTGAGGCTCCAAGACTTTAAGTCTGTTTCTGAATATAATTCTGCGATGTTCAGAATTACTTCTAAATTGAAACTCTGTGGAGATACTATCACTGATTATGATATGCTTGAAAAAATGTTTACAACGTTTCATGCTTCCAATATGGTCTTGCAACAACAATACCGAGAGAAAGGTTTCAAGAAGTACTCAGAGTTGATTTCTCTTCTCCTTGTGGCTGAGCGAAATAATGACTTGCTCATGAGAAATCACGAAAATTGACCCACTGGATCTACACCACTGCCTGAAGTGAATGAAGTGTATTCCCATTATGCCAAACGTGAGAAAGGTCGTGGCCCTATTAATGGTCGTGGCCGTGGCCGTGACCGTGGACAAGGATGAAAGTTCCTGGTGTTAATAACCCCCCAAAGAAAAATAACCACCAAAAGTGGAAAGGGAAATATGAGAAGCCAAAGGCAAATGGTTCAGAGACTGAATGTTATTGTTGCAGAGGAAAAGTCCATTGGGCAAAAATTTGTCGTGTACCAAGACATTTGGTTGAGCTTTATCAAGAATCTCTAAAGAATAAAAGCCCTGAAGCTAATTTTGTCTATGACAATGAATTTGACATCACCCACTTAGATGTGGCAGACTTCTTTGAGCGCCCTGATGGAAAAATAGACCACTTGATCAGTGATGGATCCGTGGTTAAAGATGATTGAGTAGTTTAATCTTTATTTTTGCCTATTCGTAGTAGTTAATGAATAAACATCATGTAATCACAGTTCTTTACATGAGTAGTCATTAGTATCAATTAGTATTATTTATTTTATAAATAAAGTTAGTTCGTTCTAGAAGAATGTAATTCTAGAATCATCTGTTATTTCGTCAGCACCTAATGGTTTTAATACATTACCTAATATGACTAATATGCTACTATATAGTGTCATTATACTGTCAGGCAATCTAAATAAATTATCTACCACTTTAAAACATATCACGTTGTTCTCTTGATTGTCGTATTTGACAAAATCATTCACTGGGTATCCATGTATACATCATAAGTTGGAAAATTACTTTTATATCCATGTACAATTTTCCCATAACAACGTGCACGTACTAAAACAAAAATACAGTTGATATTATGTAAAAGAAATTTTTTTTTCTCTGAAAATACTAATATTTATTTGTATATTTCTTTTGTATGTCAAACTATGGGAAACAAATATGGATATCTCACAAAACAAACTTGGATCAAAATTCAATTGTAAAAATATTTGCTTAGTTGATTCATGTACGACGCATACAATATTCAAAGAGAAGAAATATTTCTTTCATTTAAGTATGTGTAAGACAGATGTTATTACAATTTCTGGTAGTAGTAAATTAATTGAAGGCTCTGGAAAAGCTACTATAACTCTGCCTAAGGGAACAATACTTATCATAGAGAATGCAATGTTCTCCTCCAAGTCCAAAAGGAACTTGTTGAGTTTTAAAGATATCCGCCGAAATGGATATCATATTGAGACAATAGATGAGAATAATCTTGAATATCTCATCATTACCGGAAATGTCTCCGGTCAAAAGAGGGTTATTGAGAAGTTTCCATCTTTATCTTGTGGCCTGTATTGGACAAGAATTAGTGCAATTGAGGCACATTCTATTGTAAACCAAAAGGTTACTGATTCCAATACTTTTGTACTTTGGCATGATCGATAGGGACATCCTGGATCAATTATGATGAGACGAATTATAGAAAACTCAAATGGTCATCCCTTAAAGAATTTAAAGATTCTTTTAAATAATGAATTTTCTTGCACTTCTTGTTATCAAGGCAAGTTAACTATTAGACCATCACCAACAAAGGTTGGGATTGAGTCCTCTGCGTTTTTGGAACGTATACAATGAGACATTTGTGGACCTATTCACCCACATAGTAGGTCGTTTAGATATTTTATGGTCTTAATAGATGCATCCTCTAGATGGTCTCATGTGTGCCTATTGTCATCTCGCAACCTCGCGTTTGCAAAATTAATGGCACAAATAATTCGATTACTGACGCAATTCCCCAATAATCCAATTAAGTCTATTAGACTTGATAATGCTGTTGAGTTTTCATCCCAAGAATTTAATGATTATTGCTTATCAATTGGGATAAAAGTGGAACATCCTGTAGCTCATATTCACACTCAAAATGGCCTTGCAGAGTCTTTAATTAAACGTCTGCAATTGATAGCAAGACCGTTACTCATGAAAACGAGGCTGCCCACTTCTATTTGGGGTCACGCCATTTCGCATGCAGCAATGCTAGTTCATCTCAGACCGACAAATTATCATAAATATTTTCCGTTGCAATTAGTTTTGGGTCATGAACCTAATATATCCCATTTAAGAATTTTTGGATGTGCAGTATATGTGTCTGTAGCACCGCCATATCGCACCAAAATGGGTATGTTGGGTTTGAATCGCGCTCCATTATTCGGTATCTTGAAACATTAATGGAGGATTTATTCACTGCCCAATTTGTACATTATCGATTCGATGAGACACTTTTCCCAAAATTAGGGGGAGAAATTGGTGAACCAAACGGGAAATTTTGTGAAAAAAATCCATCATTGTCTCATCTTGATCCACGTACCTCTATTTGTGAAAAAGAAGTGCAAAAGATTATCCATTTGCAAAGAATAACAAATCAAATGCCAGACGCATTTACGGATTTGAAAAGGACAACAAAATCACATAAATGATCAAAATGACACTACGAAAGAGTCTCATGAAGAAATCCACGATTTAATAAATTCTAAGATTCATGAATCCAATCGATATTGAGACAAATTTGAATCGAGTCGATATAGTGGTGGATTATGTCTTTGCATATAATGTTGCATCTAACATTATGCAAAATAATGAGGATCTTGAACCTCAATCTGTTGGAGAATGTCGACAAAGACATGATTGGCCAAAATGGCAAGAAGCAATCCAATCAGAGTTGAATTCACTTGCGAAACGTGAAGTTTTTGGGCCTGTAGTCCAAACACCTAATGGTGCTAAGCCTGTTGGCTATAAATGGGTCTTTGTTCGCAAGAGGAATGAGAAAAATGAGGTACAAAGATATAAGGAACGCCTTGTTGCACAAGGATTTTCACAAAGGCCTGATGTCGATTATGAAGAGACATATTCACCCGTTATGGATGCTATAACATTCCGTTATCTCATTAATTTTGTTGTCCATGAAAAGATTGACATGCATTTAATGGATGTGGTTACCGCCTATCTTTATGGCTCACTTGATAATGAGATATACATGAAAATTTTCGAGGGATTTAAAAGGCCTAATGCACAAATTCAATGTCCTGGGAAATGTTTTCAATCAAATTGCAAAGATCTTTGTATGGTCTAAAGTAATCAGGATGTATGTGGTATAATCGTCTTAGTGAGTATTTATTAAGTGAAGGTTATATAAATGATGTCATTTGTCCATGTGTTTTTATAAAGAAAACAACATCGAAATTTGTTGTACTTGCCGTATATGTTGATGACATAAACCTTATTGGAACTCCTATAGAACTCCAAAAGGCAATTGATTATTTAAAGAAAGAATTCGAGATGAAAAATCTCGGAAAGACAAAATTATGTCTTGGTTTGCAAATTGAACATTTGGCAAACGGGATTTTTGTTCATCAATCTACCTACATAGAAAAGTTACTGAAACGGTTTTACATGGATGGAGCACATCCATTAAGTACTCCGATGGTTGTTCGATCACTTGATGTGAATAAGGATCCATTCCGACCTCGAGAAGAGAATGAAGAGCTACTTGGTCCTGAAGTACCATATCTTAATGCAATTGGTGCACTAATGTATCTTGCCAACACTACAAGGCCTGACATAACTTTTTCAGTCAATGTCTTAGCAAGATATAGCTCTGCTCCTACAAGGAGACATTGGAATTGAATCAAACACATATTACGGTATCTAAAAGGAACTATCGATATGGGCTTATTTTATGGCAATAATTGCAGTCCCGATCTTGTTGGTTATGCCGATGCTGGGTATTTATCTGATCCACACAAGGCCCGATCTCAAACAGGTTATGTGTTTACCTGTGGAGGCACTGTCATATCTTGGCGATCGACTAAGCAATTCAATCGTGGCTACTTCATCTAATCATGCTGAGATAATTGCTATTCATGAAGCAAGTTGAGAATATGTGTGGTTGAGGTCTATAATACATCTTATTCGAGACAAATGTGGTTTGAAGTGTGACAAACTACCCACGATTTTGTATGAAGACAATGCAGCATGCATAGCCCAGTTGAAGGGAGGATTCATAAAAGGAGATAGGACAAAACATATTTCACCAAAGTTATTTTTCACACATGATCTTCAAAAGAATGGTAATATCAATGTGCAGCAGATTCGTTCAAGTGATAAGATGACTGATTTGTTCACAAAATCTCTACCAACGTTAACCTTCAAGAAGCTAGTGTACAAGATCGGGATGGCGAAGGCTCAAGGATGTGAATTGATGCTCTCATCAGGGGGAGTTAATGCGTCTTTTTCCCTTACAAGATTTTGTCCCACTAGGTTTTCCTTGCAAAGTTTTTAACGAGGCAACCAAAAGGCGCATTTCTAAACATGTGTACTCTTTTCCCTTTTCTAGAATTTTTTTCCCATTGAGTTTTATTTTTAGTTAAGGTTTTAACGAAGCACATTATTTGTTGAATAGACATTCAAGGGGGAGTGTTATAAATAGAACTCTATTTAGAGTGAATGTCTATCTTTTAGAGAGTTCTACTTTGTGGCTACGTCATTTTCCCCCTACAAATAGAGGGGTCTTACCCCATTGTAAATCATCCCAAAATTCAATAAGAATTTCCTCTCTCTTTCTCTGTAATATTGTTCTTGTTCTTTTATTGTTCATAATAAGTACATAGTAGTTACCACCTTTTTTAATTTCTCATTCAGTGTTTATACTCACTTTGCGGCATTGACAAATTCGAGTTCACATCTAAAAAAGCCTATTTTGTGAGATATCATAGGCTTTTGGACATAAGAATTGTAAAATTCTAAAAAAATGGTGAAATTTTTTTTAGTTGAAAATGGTATTTGAAATTTATAGTTGTGTTTGAAGTTTTATGAGTGAAACTTTAGAAAAATATCTTTTTGTAGTTTTTAAAATTTTCGAAAATTTCTAAAATGTATCTTCAATTTATAAACAAACTGTGATTTCGAAAAAAAAATATAATTTTTTTTGGAAAAAAAGGAAAAAGAATTTCATGTCCAATCGGGCTCATAGCAATCGTACCCGAAAATTCTGATTAAGATAATTAACACCTACCACAACTGTCCGTTGGTGGCCAATACTGCAACTTGTTTAAACTCCAAGTCCACCTACTGTGGTTGGCATTAAAATAAGCTTCATTCTAAAAGGGCAGCTGCTGTACACAGAGTTTAAACAGAAGGGAGCAAAGAAAGAAAGAATTAGAGGAAGAATGGAAGCTGATCATTCAAGTATGATGTTACCAAACAAGCAAGTTTTGTTCAAGAATTATGTTGAAGGGTATCCTAAAGAGAGTGATTTTGAGCTTACAAGTACAATGATAAGTTCCCACATTCCTCAAGGATCAAAGGGTTTGTTTGTTAAGAATCTTTACTTGGGTTGTGACCCTTACATGCGACATAAGATGTCTCTTCATGAATCCAAGGATGTTTCTTTGCTTACCTCATTCAAACCTGGTTCTGTAAGTAAATTTTCTTGATATTTTGTTTGGTTGGTGGCAAATTAACCCTTCTGATTCGATTTGAATTGGATTCTTGCCTGTGTGATTTCCCTTCTGAATTTGAATAACTTTGAGGCCATTGCTTGCTGCTGCAAATGTCATAATTAAGGTTGGCAGGAACTGATTTTCAGAAGGGACATTATGTTTGAGTAATTACTGGTTGAGAAGACTATAGGTAGATTCCTAATTTAGTCCATTTACTTGACATTTTACCAATGGATTCTTGAATGCTGTTAATTTTTTTATTTTTTCTTGATTCCTGGGTTAGTTCACTCGAGATGTAGAGTTAGAAAATATACAAAACATCTAATATTTTTTATTTTTATTTGAATAAAATTGGCATGAGATGAGTTTTAATGGAGTAAAGTAGTTATAGTCGACTCCTTTAGGACAAAGCGGTAGTTGTTGTTGTTTGATTCTTGAGTTTGTTGGGTTGGGTTGTGTTGGGGGATGGAGGAGGCGGTGGGGGAAAATTGACCCTTAACTTTGCTGTTTTAATTTGGATTCTTGACTGTGTTTTCCCCATTTGAATTTGTATTATTGGGCCTCTTGTGCCAAAGCTCATACATTAAGCAAATGCATATTTTCAATGATTAACTGGAAAAATTATAGCTTGTTTCATTATTAAGTCTGTTTTCTTCACATATTTTCAACGTATTCTTGAATGATGCTTTTTTGCTTTGAAGTCGTGATAGTGATCCCCCCTTTCGAATTTTGATAACTTTTAGGTAATTACTGGACTTGGGGTGTCAAAAGTTATTAAATCGGCAAATGTAGATTTCGAGGAGGGAGATTATATCTGGGGAATGACTGGTTGGGAAGACTATAGCTTGATTCTTAATCCGGATGGGCTTTTCAAGATCAAATATACAGATGTGCCACTCTCATACTATGCTGGAATTCTAGGTACCAATTTCTATTTACATTTCCTAATTATATGCCCGAAAGCCTCCTGTCCCTTTTTATCTAGTAGGTAGTCCTTTGCTTCTTGGTTGTGGTATGAAAAGGTTGCTCATTGAAACTATGACTTCCGGTTTCAATTAATGTAAGTCATTTTGTTGAGGCTGGAGAATTTAGGGTTTGTTAACCTAATTGAAAATTTCAAAAACATGGATTTCCAAATTAGGAGTTTTACGCAAAGAGAAAATGAACTATTTGCAGATTCTTGTTCGTGATAATAAAAGGTGATTTCATCATAACAGGTATGCCAGGACTCGCAGCATATATTGGCTTTTATAATGTATGCTCTGCTAAGGAAGGGGATATAGTCTATGTCTCCTCCGCAGCAGGAGGGGTTGGTCAGCTTGTTGGACAGTTCGCAAAAATGAAAGGCTGCTATGTTGTTGGCAGTGCTAGTACGGATGAAAAGGTAATATTCCACTGTTACTATATGCAGTAGGGGAGCCTTGGCGTAACTGGTAAAGTTGCTGCCATGTGACCAGGAGGTCACGAGTTCGAACCGTGGAAGCAACCTCTTACAGAAATATAGGGTAACACTGCGTACAGTAGACCCTTGTGGTCCGGTCCTTCCCCGGACTCCGCGCATAGCGGGAGCTTAGTGTTACGCCCCGAAACTGGGGGGCGAGACCAGCACCCGGTATCTCACCTATCCTTGCGTACCAACTTGCGACTAAGGGACTCTGATCATATAATGTCATACTTTGGCTATGGCCACATTGCAAGACAATTTGTGAAGCAAAATATAAAACTGAACGGAAGCTGACGCTGACTAAACATCAATATAAAGCTGGACCGACAAGGCCATCATAACTATTATAGCTGGCAAACCAACAAAATATACATACAAGACTAGCCCAACATACTGCACTAACTGACATGATATGTCTACAAGCCTCTACTGATGGATGTACTGTGATCGGAACAGGGCCTCGACCTACCCATAACCTATATACATATATACATAAGATGTGCACGAAACTCTGGACCCGGCAACTCTGAAGGACGTGGAGCTTACCGATAAAGCTGAACTCGGGCAACGCCTATTGAGGAAGTCTACCTGTATGTCTGTCTAAACCTGCACGTATGAAATGCAGCGCCCCCAGAAAAATGGACGTCAGTACGAAATAACGTACCGAGTATACAAGGCAATAAAATAACTAAAAGCTGAAACTGAAATGATAATATAATAACTGAAAGTAACCGTGAATCAAAGATGATCTGGAGATATACTTACGTGCTGATACTGACTCAACTCCCTCAATATAATAAATAAAATAGATGTCCGACCCTGTAAGGCTCGGAACGTGTAACTCCTCCACCGTAGTAGGCTCGCTCACAGGAGCTCGGCCATACTAGGCTCTGTATCTTGGCCATGCTGGGCTCGCTCATAGGCACTCGACCACAGTACGCTCGGTATATAACTTACCATCTGATCAGAGGTTGCTCAATAGGGGCCTGCCCATCGATTATAGCTCGATGGTGGTGAAAATACTATAATATTGTATATATATACTCTCTGCTCTCTTGAAAGAAGACAAAACTGAATTGAATATGAAGTATCGATAAGGGAGAATACTCTAACTTATGAGACTAGGATAAAGTGAATAAATTCAGAAATACGAACTTCTCTTTATGTCTCGTTATCAAACATATGTCGTCATGGGATCATGCCAAAATGAAGGAAAGGTTTAACCTTAACATACCTAAGCCGATTCTCTTGACAATCCCTCTAACACACGTCTTTTGCGAAAAACACGTAACATCAAATCGAAGTAGGAAAAAAATCGTATGATATTCTTGAGAAAGATTGTACCGCGCTCTCTTAGAATTGCATCTCGCGCTGCTATTACATGATAATCTCGTATGAATTCTGTGCTGAAGGAGACACATTATTTGTAGATAAAGAGATCTTTGATAATCTTGTATGAATTCCTTAATGAAGTATAGATAAAGAGATTCCAAGATAAAGAATATGTTACTTATGAATTCTTTGATAATCTTGTATGAATTCCTTAATATAGTAAAGAAATCTTTCAAAGTGGTGAGCTCCATCCATTCTTAGCAAGCTTAGCATCTTAATGAGATAAGGAATCTCTAAATTTGTTGGTTTTTGTGGGCCCCACATTAAGAAATGATTTGGTCACCAAATTCCTTAGATGTGCCACCTATTTCTAATGACTAATGAGTCATTGTTTGGGCTGCCATGTTAGGCACCTTAAGCTTATCCAAAATTATCATTATTTAACCACTAATCTCTTGATTAACTTGATAATCTCCCACTAACCAATAATTAACCAATTACCCACATAATTAAGAATGATCTCAAATTACTTAAAATACTACTCACTTTTAGCACACTTTATACACTTTACTATCATGGTAATGTGGTACCTTGTATGGTACTAGTCCATAAATACCGGGTAATATAGCTCGGACGGTATTTCATTCCAAATTGTCAAACTTCAACAAACCTCATTTTCTTCGATTCGCTTACCCTCTCACCTTCACGAATTTACTTATCACTTGTTTGAAATAGCATAATACTTATAATCCCAAAATAATCTCATTCCTGAACTTACGTCGATTAACTTACGACGAAACTTTAACGTATGAAAATGCGGAATATAACATCGCACTTCCGAGCTTTCATCAATTTACTTATTGCGTACTTTCACGTACGAAAACATGAGGTGTAACATCATTCCCCCATTTGGAACATTTGTTCTCGAATGTTGACTGATGCGCTTATCACTTTCATAACCCATAGCTCTTGCGAATACTTTAGTACTCTCCTTGCCATTTTAGGCAACTGTTCTGTGAATAAATCCAAAGGCCAGGGCATTCCCCCTTTAGGCCTCTTTCCCGCACCACGACTTGTGGTCGGAATTCTTCCAATCTCGTAACTGTTGCTACCTTCTATCATGCAGTCTATACGAGCTTTTCCTTGTACCTATGCGACTCTTCCCTCTAGCTTTTAGCCAATCTCTAGGCCTCACTTTGTGAACATATACAGAATTATGACAAGATGTCCCTCTGGGCGTCTATGACTTTACTTCATCTACGTAGGTCATACTATACCATAACTCTTACTTCGGTTTATTGTTACTGAGGTCTGCTGCCAAACTCCAGGTTACTCTCGTTGCTTATCCTATATGCATAAGTCTAAGTCCTTTAATGTTTCTTCGTCACTGTTAATCTTAAGAATGATGGTCTAATCTCATCTCATACTTTGTAACATTTATCCATCCATTGTTGATTCACCTTAATACCGATAAATTGACCTCTTATGTAACACTGCCGCTAGGGCTCACGTTTCATCGGTGAACATCTGAAATGATTAGACTGATCTACCTGGGGGCGATACCATGCTTCCATAACCGTATTTCATAGCATTCCAACGTGATTCATCCTATGGGGGGTTATTCTAATCCCGTACAACTCAGGAAATCCCCCTTTTTTCTTCGCATCATAACTCAATCGAAGGTCCAACCGTCATCCTTTATCTATCACAATTACACCCTTATTCTACTACCAGGGCAGCATTCCATCTCTTCTAAATGCTATTAGTCTTAGACTCCTTTGAGTTCGTTCAGGCTAGAGTGAGCTTTGAATAACTTAGAGAAACCATCAGCTCTTCTTGTCTTCATGGGCTTAATCCTGAGGACTTATCCATTCTCGTCACCTTCTCACTCGCCCTTTCTTATCCTTACTCCTTTCTTCCTAAAACCTTGTCGCCTTACCATACTTTAGCTTGCGACCTACACATATCTATTTATATTATTCGCCACCTTCCTTCAACTTGCTTGCACCATAGATTTCCTTATGTTATTCTGGAACATCTAGAGAGACATCACATCGTCTCCAACTCTTTTTTCCTCTCTTGACTAGCTCTTTCGGTACCTAGAAACCATAGGCTGGAAGATATGCCACTGACGATGCCGCTATCATTCCTGGATACTGAATCCCCGCGCTTCTAGCCTTCTATCCGAAGTATGGACTGTTCACAACCTTCTACATTTGTGTATCTCGTACGTTGTTCACCTTTACCTTACTTACCTTAAAATCTCGCATCACATCTTCTATCTCTTTCATGACCTCACTTCCACATAGGTATAATTCACATCCACAACTTGAAGCTCTATTATAAACACTTGCACCTTTGGTGTATACATAATCCGGTGGGGGCTTCATACTGACTTCTTATAAGGCTGGTACTTTTTTTAACTGGCTTTATCGTAGAGTCGTTATAGAATATGGCTATTGTACTATCTCTCTTGCACCTCTAATATTATGAGTGATTCTGCTATGTTCTCAATCATGATTTCTAAAATTTTCTTGGTCCAATAATCAGACTCCTGATTTACTTAGTTGATGTAACTCTTTAGTTTCCTCTTCCTTCTGATCAACCTTTACGTAGGCTTAAGCTATTTTCCGATCTGTGGCTCCTGGTATTAGTTATTACTTTAGCCTTTCATGGGAACTATGGAATATCCATGATACAATCTTCTAACAATTCAATCTTTTTTCTATGACCTGGACTCAATTCTTTCTTTTTAACTTATACCGCAGTCTTTTACGGTTGTATGATTGTCAACATATATGTTGCTTTAATAATACTTTGAAATCTTAAGTGCGTTCATAACGTAACTAACTCTGGATCATTGATCGAATAATCCCTTTTGTTCCTTCTCAGCTTTCTTTAAACGTAAGCTATTACTTTTCCTGGCCTTTCTGCCCCCTTGTTGCGTGCATACTTAGTTTATCGTAATTACCACGCATGTCGAAATTTTCATGCTACTTGTATAATCTCGAATCCTACCTTTGATTTTACTTCCCGTTCATTAGCCACGGTAGGTGCCACTTTCTTAGGGATGCATACAATGTTGTTGTGAGACTGTTGTTACAAGACCATTTCTTCTTTAGGTCACTGTGTTTAGGTTGAAGCCTTCTTCCTTATTTCCTCACCTAGTCTTTTGTTGTAGTACTTAGGGAAGACTCTCTGACTCTTGTAAAGCTGTGAGCTTATTACATCGTATAATCGACGGAATTTTTGATGTCCTTCCTCGCCTATAATTATCCGTAGTTACTTACCTCCACGCCCTTGTGCTTGTAGGTTGCTTCTGAACTGATATTTTGACTGTCTTCCCAGTGGCACTCTCTTTTATTTTCCTAACACTCATATGGTACCTTTAACTACCCCACTGCTATCTGAATATTTCTCAAGAATTACAATATCATAACTGCGAGACTGATTCACTATGTTTATCTCGCACGATCTGCTGATTTGTCTGTATCCTCTTATCTAGCCATAACTAGGCTCTTCCTGAATCAACTACTAACTACTCGTTGGCCAATTCTCATATCAATATTCTGCGTAATCTTTCTTGGGTTATTTCCTTTGTCTTAACTTACGTCTTGCACTGGCTCCTTATCTATCAATAACATCTCGGGCAGGAACCCATCCTTCCTCTCCTTGACGTCATGCTTGCATAATGTTCTGGAATTGTAGCATCTCGGTAGGATTTGGATAAGTGCAATCTCATTCCTTTCTCATTTTTATCGCATTCTTCCTTTACCAATCCATAGCTACTAGAACCATTTAATTCTGACTTAATGCCACATCACTCCATATTCCCCTTTAAGGGGAGTACTAAGGTTTAGTACTACGATGATCTACGTATAAATGTTTTACCTCTTCGCCTTTGGTGTCTTTTCACATCATCGATGATCCTTACTCGCCTTGCGGTAATCCTTCTGTACCAAGGATAACAAATTTCCTTACTCGCGAGGGTGACACTTAGTGTAACTGGCACATACAGTCCCTTAAGCTTAACTTTGCTCTCATTGCTTTCTTTACGGAAGCGTCTTCCTGAATGACCTTTAAGGGTTATTCTTCTGTCCTCCATTCTTTGATCACCGGAACGCAATCTGAAATTCTCATGATGCCGATTATTATCAAATCACTCAGTCCCCAATTCATGTTTAGTTTACCTTGTTCACTAGCCCATACTGATTTCTATTACTTTGGGGTCTAACTTTTCCTTCTGGTAATCACGTTAGAGTCACGAACTTATTCTCGAAATAAGGATATGACTGTATGGCCTATACTCTCTTGTTTTCTCAAGGCCTATGATAACAACACGATAGGGGTATAACAATTACTAAAGAGAATCAAGAAACATGCGGAAGCTAAAACAAAATAAAGAAACAAAAAAGACGGAAAATTAAAGATAGATTGAATTCAAGAAAAAGTTTCTTGAATTCAAGAAGTCTATTCTTGAAATTGAATCCTAACAACAACAATTAGCTAACAAAGAACTAATCGCCTCTGGTAGAGACTTAAAAACAAGAAATAGATTGTGAAACCCGACCCTTTAGAATAACAAGAACAACAATAAGCCTAAACTTATCACCTTTCTTGAATACCTAGAAGTGATCTAAGATTTCGAAAAGGGTTTAATTTTACCACCTTAAGTTGAGCCTTGAAGGTTGAAGAAAAAATCCAAGAGTAGTTACACACTAGAGTGCAAGAAAATCTCACAATTTTTATTGATATTGTCTATAATAATCTATGTCTAAAACCAAATAAGACACCCATTATATAGGTAGGAGGAGGTCACGAAATTAAGGCTAAAAAAATAAGGAAATAAAGTCCTAAACTACTTTGGACAACAAGTTCAACTACCTTAGAAAAAGGAAAATAATAGGAAGCAAAAACCAAGTCATTCTTGGAAAGTAATTCCAACAATCTTAGGAAAAGGAAAACATAACCTTAACTAACTAGGAAAACAATAAATATAGTCCCAAAATGTATGGAAATAAGTCCCAAACCAATCTTAGATAGAATTTTGAAAATCTTGGAAATCTTGAAAATCTTGAAGGAAATTTGCAAGCAACTTGGCACTAACTTGCACTCAACATCTAGCACGCCTATGTAACCTTCTTGGACATCAAGTAAGTCTTTTTATGCTATAAAAACGTGGCTTTATGTAAGATTTCATGGGCTGCAAGTTTGGACACATTTTAGGTGCCAAATTGGTTCAAAAGTGGACTGACTAGGACCTTCTTCAAAAGATGTCTCTTGGGTTCCAATCCTCCTCTTCTTGGACATAAATTTACTCCATAAAACAATTGTAATATCTAGCCAATTCATATCCTTTATCCATGATCTCTTCATCCCAATTAACAACTTTATTTGCACTTGATGTCTAATGACCTCGTTTGGCAACACTTTAGCTTGATATCTTGTTAAAGGCCCTCTTTGAGATTCCAAAGCTTCATTCTTGTCCTTGAATAGATTTGAGCTTCCTAGGATGCTATCAACCTGTCACTTCTCGTCTTTTCCTTCACTTGACTATAGACTCTGTAATACTGTCATCATTTTTTTTTGATCTACCGTTGTCATCCATGTATCACATCTTACTCATAATGTTTCATTAACCCTCTTCTTATTTCTTGCTAACATTTCTGTCTATCACTTTATTCTGAAAACTTTAACAAGATATTCTTTTGCTTTTTAGCTCCCCTTGCTCCATCCACTGGCTCTTCTGGTTTCCTAACATTCTCTCTCTACTAGGGACGGGAGCCATACTAAGATAATATTTATCCCTTCCAGGCTTCCAGTGCCTATCTTTGTAGTACTCACATCTAGCTGACGCAAACAATCCATCGATTTGGGTTCTCACAAGGAGATCTGTTAGCACATTTGTAGTATCCTTCGGAAATATCAACTGACACAAACAATCCATCAATCCTTTTGGGTTACTCTAACCCCAGCCGGATCCTGATATCCCGTCGTCCTCTTAAACCATATCTGTTAGTTTCCATAAGGCATAACTGGGATGGGTGTGGCCAATTGTACATACCTCTGCTACTGTTGAAGGTAACTCAAAATGCTTATATCTCCCTTCTTGAATGGTAAATAATGATAATCTTCACTAGCTGGGTATCTCGTATCCTTTTTCATCTTGCTTCTTTTACTTGTTGAAACTTGTATCTACCTTCTGATTCTATCATTGTTTTTCACCATATGAGTGGATAGATATTCTTGCCTTAAAGCTCCTTATCAAAAACCTTACACGTCTTAGTACACACATGTTCTGCTGAAGATCTCACATTTATTCATCATAAGCCCGATGCAAAATCGGGTTCCTCTAACTCAACTCTTCCACAACCACATGTAATCTCTTACCAACTGTCTTTTGGATGTAGGTCTCGTCTTATTACGAGTAAAATAGAGTTTAAGAGTTTGAATTCTTACAACTGAGCTCTATCACACGATTTAGAGTAAGAAGAAAGAGTGACAGTCCTAAATGCCCTATAGCTTCCTGCTTATAAGTGTGGTGCACAAAACACCTATAAACAAGACTCTACTAGACACGACTTGTAGACTCCCTAGGACAGAACTGCTCTGATACCACTTTTGTCACGCCTCGAACCTGGGGGCGAGACCAACACCCGGTGCCTCACCTATCCTTGCGTACCAACTTGCGACTAAGAGACTCTGAACATATAATGTCGTACTTTTTGGCTATGGCCATATTGCAAGACAATTTGCGAAGCAAAATACAAAACTGAATGGAAGCTGACGCTGACTAAACATCAATATAAAGCTGGGCCGACAAGGCCGTCATAGCTACTATAGTTGACAAACCAACAAAATATACATACAAGGCCTACTAGCCCAACATACTGCACTAACTGACAGGATATGTTTACAAGCCTCTACTGATGGATGTACTGTGATCGGAGCAGGGCCCAGACCTACCCATAACCTATATACATAATATATACACAAGATGTACACAAAACTCTAGACCCGGCAACTCCGAAGGACGTGGAGCTTACCGATAAAGCTGAACTCGGGCAACACCTACTGAGGAGGTCTACCCGTATGTCTGTCTGAATCTGCACGCATTAAATGCAGCGTCCCCAGAAAAATGAACGTCAGTACGAAATAACGTACCGAGTATGCAAGGCAATAAAATAACTAAAAGATGAAACTGAACTGATAATATAATAACTGAAAGTAACTAGGAGTCAAAGATGATCTGAAGATATACTTACGTGCTGATACTGACTCAACTCTCTCAATATAGTAAATAAAATAGATGTCCGACCCTATAAGGCTCGGAACGTGTAACTCCTCCGCCGTAGTAGGCTCGCTCACAGGCGCTCGGCCATACTAGGCTCTGTATCTCGGCCATGCTGGGCTCGCTCATAGGCGCTCGGCCACAGTAGGCTCGGTATATAACTTACCATCTAATCAGAGGTTGCCCAACAGGGGCCTGCCCATCGATTATAGCTCGATACTCTCTGCTCTCTTGGCTGAAAGAAGACAAAACTGAATTGAATATGAAGTTCCGAGAAAGGAAAATACTGTAACTTATGAGACTAGGATAATGTGAATAAATTCAGAAATACAAACTTCTCTTTATGTCTCGCTATCAAACACATATCGTCATGGGATCATGCCAAAATGAAGGAAAGGTTTAACCTTAACATACCTGAGCCGATTCTCTTGACAATCCCTCTAACACACGTCTTTTGCGAAAAACACGTAACGGCGGATTGAAGTAGGGAAAAATCTGTATAATATTCTTGAGAAAGATTGTACCGTGCTCTCTTAGAATTGCATCTCACGCTACTATTACATGATAATCTCGTATGAATTCTGTGCTGAAGGAGACCCGTTACTTGTAGATAAAGAGATCTTTGATAATCTCGTATGAATTCCTTAATGAAGTAACGATAAAGAGATTCCAAGATAAAGAGATCCGTTACTTATGAATTCTTTGATAATCTTGTATGAATTCCTTAATGTAGTAAAGAGATCTTTAAAAGTGGTGAGCTCTATCCGTTCTTAGCAAGCTTAGCATCTTAATGAGATAAGGAATCTCTGAATTTGTTGGTTTTGTGGGCCCCACATTAGGAAATGGTTTGGCCACCAAATTCCTTAGTTGTGCTACCTATTTCTAATGACTAATGAGTCATTGTTTGGGCTGCCACATTAGGCACCTTAAGCTTATCCAAAATTATCATATTTAACCATTAATCTCTTGATTAACTTGATAATCTCCCACTAACCAATAATTAACCAATTACCCACATAATTAAGAATTATCTCAAATTACTTAAAATACTACTCACTTTTAACACACTTTATACACTTTACTATCATGGTAATGTGGTACCTTGTATGGTATTAGTCCATAAATACCGGGTAATATAGCTCAAACCGTATTTTATCCCAAATTGTCAAACTTCTACAAAACTTATTTTCTTCGATTCGCTTACCCTCTCACCTTCACGAATTTACTTATCAATTGTTTGAAATAGCATAATACTTATAATCCCAAAATAATCTCATTCCCGAACTTACATCGATTAACTTACGACGAAACTTTAACGTATGAAAATGCGGAAAATAACATCTCACTTCCGAGCTTTCATCAATTTACTTATGGCGTACTTTTACGTACGAAAACATGGGGTGTAACAACTTAGTGCACTGGGTTGCCCTTTTGCTTTTATGTGCAATTGTGCATTATTTAAAGGTGTGCTGCACTTGTTTTGCAGGTAAATCTTTTAAAATCAGAACTTGGCTTCGATAATGCTTTTAACTACAAAGAAGGAAACGATTTTGCTGGAGCCTTGAAAAGGTTTGTAATTGTTATGATCTTCTTTTAGAGATCAAATATATCTAAAACTTACTTGTTTTCTTGCTAATGGAGACACTGAAATACATAGAATCAAAGTTAACCTTTTTTCTTGCCAATGGAGACACTGAAATACATGGAATGAGTTTAGACAACAGCTCATTTACATGCGAATGCTGATATTAAGTATCGAAGTTTATGTGTGTAACTAGGAGTTTACTGTGTTAAATTTGGGTTAATGGAGAAATACTTTTTGGAAAATTACTTCTGTGGAATAATTTCTTTATGTGTATGTAACTGCAAAATGAAGGCATGTAAAGGGTATTGACAAAAGTTGAAGACAGTCATCGAATATATGACCTGAAACTAATACTTTACAATGTTAAATTTAGGTTAGGGGAGAAATGCAAAATACTTTTCTGCGAAATGATATGTTAATTCATCTGTCTGTCACGGAAAAATGAAGGCACTTCCAAAGGGTATTGATAAATGCTGAAATTAATTATCAAATTTTATGAGTCTAAATTTGGTCATGGAGAGATGTTTTTTCAAAATCACTTTTCTGTTGAATGATATGTTTCTTCAACTGTCTATCTTTGCAAAATGAAGGCACTTCCCCAAGGGAATTGATGTTTACTTTGAGAATGTTGGAGGAAATATGCTGGATGAGGTGCTCTTGCACATGAATCTCTATGGTAGGATTACAGTTTCGGGAATGATCTCTCAGTACAATTTAAAGAAACCAGATGGTATCCACAACTTGTTTTGCCTTATCACAAAGAGATTACGGATGGAGGGTTTCTCCGAGCTTGATTTCCGTCACAAGGTTCCAGAATACCTTGAGTTTGTTATTCAGCTTATAAGAGAGAAAAAGCTGGTTTTTGTAGAAGACATTGCTGAGGGTTTGGAGAATGCTGCATCAGCTTTCGTTGGTATTTATCACGGGCGAAATGTCGGAAAGCAGATTATCCAGGTTTCAACTGACTGAGAACTCGCAGAATTTGGATAAAAACAAAAATTTCTGTAGTTCATTCATCCTTCTAATAATCCGTTGTCAAAGCAATATGCTGAGGATATTGATGCAGTCCTCCTTATTGAATAAACTGTTTTATTGGTTTCCTTGTTTTTAAAATGTTGAGAGTTTGAAAGTATGATGAAATGTAAGAGTGAGCCAAAAAATTGGAGAAGAATTTTTAACTATGAAAGAAGTGGTTAAACAGTTAAAATTGATAAGGATTTAGGCTTCTCTCCCATGTGACAATTGATTGAAAGACCGGTCACATATGGGACGAAGTCTTCTAGTCAAGTACGTAGTCCTGGTCTAAAATTGTATGCTGTATGCTTGTAAAGTGGAAAAGAATTCAGCTTGGAGGCTGAACTTCTAAAAGATAAAACTAGTCCTTCAGTTGTCTTTTTTTGATTTTCTCTTTGTGGTGAGAAAGTGGAGCAATGGCTGTGGGACTATTGGAAGATCTTTTCAAATAAAATACTAAAGCAAATTAGATATAACAACTAACTTTTTATTTATTTTTTAATTCATAGATGTCTTCTTTTGTTCTTGAATAAACTAATTCAGAAAACAGAATAGACAAAGACCTTGTGATATCTTAGGTCTTGGTAACTTCTTATGACAACTATCCTCTATTTATTGGAGGAATAAAAATATAGATATGGTAGGAAACACTTAGGATCAAGTGATAGGGGAATACAGATCTGAAGAGAGTCTAGGTTCCAAGATCACAGGAACAGGAAACTTAGGATGTGTAGTGAGCCCATAATGTTCTTTCACACTTATGTCTTTTGGCTTCATATCTTCAGGTAATTTCCAGTTGAACCCATGCAACATGTTGGCTAACGTTGCTCGAATAACCTTTAGTCCAAGGCTATAGCCAGGGCACCTCCTTCGCCCCGAGCCAAATGGCAAGAAAGCAAAGTTATGTCCGTCCATATCAATGTCGTTCTCTAAGAACCTCTCGGGGAGAAACTCTTCTGCTCTATCCCAGTATTTTGGGTCCTTTCCAATGGTCCAAACATTCACCAGAACGGTCGTTCCTTTCTGTATGTCATAACCAGCCACGTTACAATCTTCTATAGCACAATGTGGTGCTAGCATAGTTCCTAGAGGATGTAACCTTAGTGTTTCCTTGAGGATTGCTTCAATGTAAGTTAGCTGTGAGCAATCTTTCTCTTCTACCCATCTCTCTTTCCCGACAACCCGGTCAAGCTCTTCGGTTGCCTTCTCAATAACCCTTGGCTGTCTAAGAAGTTCTTGAAATGCCCATTGCACTGCTGCTGTCAAGCTATCTGTTCCTCCGGTTAGTAAATCCTGCCATAGTCAAACAAGTTTAGCATTTTGTCTAAAACAAGAGAAAATGTTGAGAAATTATTTTTACAACCCTAGTTAGGAACTAACCTGCATTAACCCTTTGACACAGTCATTAGTAAGTTTGACTTCCAGATTAGGATCTTCAGCCATCTTCAACAAAACATCAACCATGTCCTTTGGGACAAAGTTCTTCTCTGCATTCTTCTTAGCCCTGTGGTCATCTAGCACAATGTTGTGGAACTTATCAAAAGTTCTTTTCAAAGCCTTCATTTGTTTCACATAGCCTTGTAGATCCAAGAAGCTGAGCCATGGGATCCAATCTCCAATGTTGAAAGCACCATTAAGTAAGAACCATTGGTCTACCAGGTGCTGCAAATCTTCTACTCTAACTGTTGATTCACCAAAATACTTGTTGCTCAAAACCATCCTTGTCATGCTGCAGAGGCTAAATCGCGACAACTGGTCTTTGAGAAAGAATGGCTTTCCAGAAAGGGAGTTCAGCTGGGAAATCAAGGTCTGCCTTTCTTCAATACGAATGTACTCGAATGAGTCTAGCCTTTTCGGAGTAAATATCTGGTTGAGGTAAATTCGTCGTGCTTGGCGCCAATAGGGACCATAGGGTGCCCATGTCATGTCACAATAGTTATAGCTTGTATACTTTCCACCAGCTAGCATAGGACGGGAGGCGAAATTAGCATCATGTATTTTTAAAAACTGTTTTGCCATTTCAGCAGATGAAGCAACAAGAACTGGCCTGGACCCAAATTTCAGCAGCATCAACTCTCCATATTTTTTGGAAAGCAGGTCAAAAGATTGATGTGGGATAGGACCAAGTAGGTTCAAATTGCCAATGATGGGCCATGGTTTTGGACCTGGTGGTAGTTTCCTCTTAACGGGGCACTGAGTAGTGGTAATTTTAATTTTACAGAGAAAAGCTAATGCACATAGCCCTGCCAAGGCTAGAAAAACCCAAGAATTCTCCATTTTAGGGGTGATGGATAATGAGGGTTGAACAAGTTTAGTTTAATTTGTTTTGTAAAAGAATGGTAATTATTTATAGAAGAAGTAGGTGGGATTTGGAGTTACACTGAAATTGAGACTTTGACTATGTAGTCCAATTTCTGGAAAGTGAAAATGACACTGCCTTGTAGAGTTGCAACTATGGACCACTCAGAGCACAAGACTTGAAAAGTGAGTACCACTATTTTGTATTATAATTATTCTGTAGTTTCCTCGAAAATCTATAGAAACTTATATGAAGGAAATTAGTGAATTTTGACCACAAAATTTATTGTAAGAAATTGAACATAGGACCTGTTTCTTTAATGTCTTCTTTTCATTTACAGTTAAGGTCTTAAAATTATTATTTTGTCTATTCAAGCATATCAGTGTTGTATTCTCTCCTAAAGATGCGGTTCAGTACTACAAATACTATCTTATCTAGCTTTCTGATGGTTAGAAAGTCGTGCACATATTCATAGAAAAACTATATGAAAAGGAAGACGTTGTGATCAAATTAGTATATTATATGCATGTATTTATGTAAAATGTTGTTTTCATAGTCTAAACTCTACCTACTTTTTACATGGTGGCAACTCAATTAGTTAGACGATGTTAATTATAATTTTAACAAGGAATATAAAATTCATAACATCAATGCCAATGGAAAACCTTTCCGCCTTTTATAATTATAACTTTTGAATAATAAACACCTCATTGATTTCCTCCTTTTACTATTTGATTAATACATTGAAAAGAAATTAGCCAAAATATTGGTTTTGCTTGACCTTGTAACACTTATTTGACTCTTTCAAAGTACATGTATTTTCTCTCATTTAATTTCTACTTTCTACATAGTTTTCCCATGACCTATCCAATAGACAATCCTGCCTTGTCTCGCACGAATAAGAAACAAAGCTTGGTGTCATTATACATTCAACAATATATTCAAGGAATTCACGTTGAGCCACAGTGAAAAATGACTGGCAGAAAAACAAATATATCATATGCATAGAAACAGAAAGTTTAAAATAAATAATAACACAAAGAATCAGGACTACAGAAGTAAAAATATGAATTTATGTTTGCTATTTGTAATTAAAAAAATTATAATTACGTTTGGACATCAAAGTTTGGCAAATTTTTAATTCATTTTGGAAGGACCCTCGGGTACGTATAAAAACTTAGGCCCATAAAATACGAGGTATCTGTTGTCTAATGAACAAATATTGATAGAACATGTTCACGAATTCCTAATATTTACATTTAAAAATCGTTAGGTTTCAGATCCACCTAAGAGGATAAGAGTTTGTAACTTCGCCCCTAAGCTTATCTTGTGTAATGGAAAAAATTTAAAAAAAATTGTTTCTTATTAGCTTTTGTAAAATGTAATAACGATTTGAATTGGTCTTCCATGGATATTCGCGTAAATTTTTAGAGCAATTTTCTGAAATGAATATTGTTTAGTGGCTATTGACTTGCTATAGCTATCATTTACTTTATTTTTACTTTTTGTACGGCCAAAATCGGGGTGTCCGATTTTGGGACCGTTAGCCATCCCATGACCGACCTCGAGGAGCCCGAAGCGGAATTCATTGGTCGATCCCAAGGTGTATCCCCGAGGAAGCACATCGAAGGCTCATTGTGCTCGACCACGGTGCAGTATAAATCGGTGACCATCGTGGAAAGGCGAGAAATTCTCAAGGGCACGTGGCTAGAGCTGACCAAGTCTGCAAGAATGGTAGAAATCCGTACCAAGCGATTAAATGGTTGTACCGGCTGTATATCTTTGTAATAATTACACATGTACTATGTTGGGATCCCCCCTCCTATATAAAGGGGATCCTTGTCATTTTTTGGGACATATGAATATTGAATACAACAAGAACATTCTCTGCCTTCTTAACATACTCAACATTTATTCTACGAATTTATTGCCTTTCATTTATCGTGTTCATTAGTTGTTCTTCATTTATTGCTCATTATTGATCATCAAGGGTTATCCTCGAGACCCTCCATACTGTTATTCCTCCATCGACCGTCCTCTGTTAGGAATTGTAGCTCGACCTCGAGGCCCTGCTTCGGCCATCTCGAGATCCTGTTTTGTAATAGCTTGGTTTGTATATCACTATTTTTCTTTACTCTTACCTCATTCTCTTAGCTCACACTTAGCATCTATTGCCTAACAACTAATATAAAAATAAATTACATATTTTTAGAACCACAAAATCAAATATCATTGTCATTACCATTTTCAAGGTAAACAGTTTGGCGCCCAACGTGGGGCTAAAAATAATAGTGATTGTTTTAGTGCTGGTTTTTTAAAAACACAAGTTATTCTTCACACTTTTTCTTGTCCAAGAATCTTTGATTTCAGGTCAAAAAATATCTAACTCAGTGAATGCACACGAAAACAACGGTCCTAAAGATCACGAAGAGAACGGTGTAGTTGTTTCAGGAACCGGTGTTCCACTGCAAAACCCTAGGGTGGCACCAACACCAATCCCTGTAGATGTGGGCTCACGCAATGCCCCACATGTCGATATAAGTTCTCATACCGACGGAAGCGCACACCGGGAAAACCAACATGAAGCGCAGAAAACTCCAGCCCGGGAGGAAAGAGAAGTTAGCCTTCATGTCATTTTTGAAATGTTACAGGCGCAACAAGTGGCTATTATTCAGCTACAAAGCCATAAAAAAAACCCAAACACAGCACCGCCGAAAACGGCTCCTCGAGTCGAGCAGGCACCGGAAAGGTCAAGCGACGATGAATCAGCAGCCAACCCCGCTATATGAAGATTCTCAAAGACCTCACAAAGAGAATTAAATCAGGCGAAAAGAAGATAGAAGCTAACGAAAAAAAGGTAGAGACCTATAAATCGAGGGTCGATCAGATCCCGGGCGCGCCCCCGATTCTGAAGGGTGTAGATGCAAAGAAGTTCGTGAAAAATCCATTCCCATCAAGCTCGGCTCCGAAGCCCATCTCGAAGAAGTTCAGAATGCCCGATCTCCCGAAGTACAACGGGACCTCAGACCCCGATGAGCATATTACTGCCTATACTTGTGTTGTGAAAGGGAACGACTTAAAAGATGACGAGATTGAGTCTGTCCTGCTGAAAAAATTTGGAGAAAGGCTGTCAAAAGGGGCCATGATGTGGTATCATAACCTACCCTCGAATTCAATAGATTCATTTTCCATGTTGGCAGACTCTTTTATAAAGGCGCATGTCGGCACCATCAAACTCGTTACAAAGAAGTCCAACGTCTTCAAAATTAAACAGAGAGAAAATGAGATGCTAAGGGAATTTGTATCTCGCTTTCAAATGGAGCGAATGGAATTACCACAAGTCTCCGATAATTGGGCAATGCAGGCCTTCACGCAGGGTTTGAACAAACGGAGCTCGATAGCTTCGAAGAAGCTAAAGCAGAACTTGATTGAATATCCCGCCGTAACTTGGGAGGATGTGCACAACAGGTATCAATCAAAGATCAGGGTTGAGGACGACCAATTGGGAGCCCCCTCAGGCTCAGTATATCCTAGCAGGATCTTAGCGAAGGAATCAAGGTTTCCAGAGAGAGAACCAAGGCCAAGAAAAGAAAGGTATCAACCTTATATCAAAGATCGAAGAAACGCCCCGAGGCATAATATACCTCATAACGATCGAAAGATGGATCGAGGTCAGAATTCCAGGGGACTCGTGAACAAACCGGGTTCGACAGGCACACAGGGCCGGTGGAAGTATCCTGATTATCTGAGTGCAACTTCAACATTGATGTTTCAGACATCATATCAGCCATAGATAAAATCAAAGATACCAAATGGCCAAAACCCATACTGTCAGATCCTTCACAAAGGAACCCTAACTTGATGTGCGGATATCACGGCACTCACGGTCATAGGAACGAGGATTGCAGACTGCTCCGAGAAGAGGTATCCCGACTGATCAGTAAAGGGCACCTTCGAGAGTTCCTCAATGACCGAGCTAAAAATCAATTTCGGGAAAGAGAGGCAAATAGGAAAAACAAAAAAAGAACCACAACACGTCATTCACATGATCATTGGAGGGATCGACACTCCGTAGGGACCCGTCGTCAAGTGAACCAAAATATCCATCACCAGGGAAAATCGAACTCGGAGTTACATACCCGAGGACGCTCTCACATTCAGCGAAGAGGACATCGAGACCCTGTCTCAGCCTTATAACGACGCATTGGTAATTTCTTTTCTTTTGAATAAATTTCAAATTAAACGTTGGCTCGTGGATCCAGGTAGCTCAGCCAACATAATCAGGTCGAGGGTGGTAGAACAACTCGGGTTGCTTGACCAGATCATGCCTGCCTCTCGAGTCCTCAATGGATTCAACATGGCAAGCGAGATAACAAAAGGGGAGATCACCCTCCCGGTCAACGTGGCCGGTACAACCCAAGATACCAAATTTCATGTCATCGAAGGTGACATGAGGTACAATGCTTTACTTGGGAGGCCGTGGATACACTGTATGAAAGCAGTGTCGCCAACCCTTCATCAAATGATGAAGTTTCCAACGAAGGACGGAATAAAAATAGTATACGGGGTGCAACATGCAACAAGAAAGATGTTCGCGGTGCATAATGTGGCACCGACATCGATGCCTTATGCATCGAAGGAGCCAAAGGACAAGCAAACATCCAAGTAGCAATCACGAACTACGTTCCCGGCTGCACCCGAATGTACGAATAAAGGACAGTGACACGTCCTCGGAACAAGCAATTGAAACATATCGAGGCTCGAACGCTACCATAGTTAAGGTACAACCCCCTTATTTTCTTATTTAAGTTTTCTACTATCTCATGTGCAGGTGTTAGATTGAGAGGAATCGAAGCACCCTCCAGCTCGAAGACCTTAGATTTTAAAGCATGTGTTGCGCTCTTTTTTCCTTAGATCGGATTTATCCCAAATGGGTTTTACCAACAAGGTTTTTAACGAGGCAACATCCATATGCTACCTAAGGAGAACTCATCAAGTATTCAAGGCTTCTCTTCAATCAACCTCAAATACTTTGGGGCATCCCCTGGAAGATCACCTCCTCGAAGAAATTGAAATATGCCAAAGAGGGTCTCGACAGGAGAATGATGTATCAGATCAAACAATTGAATGAACCGTGTCCACGTAGAGTAATCGATTTACCGATGGAGAAAACATGTATGATTATACCAAGTAATTGAAGGAGTATCTTTTATCATCGAAACGATTCTGCGCTTCAAAGAAGTTTGCTATTTTCACAAGAAATGGCTCCAGGGCCAAAAACTCCCGAACACTCGGGGACTGTCATTGACGACTAGCTCATCGAGCCACAAACCTCGAGCTCGTAAGCCCTCCATGAGGCAACATCTCGTAAGCCCTCCATGAGGCAACATCTCGTAAGACCTACATGAGGCAACATCTCATAAGCCCTCCATGAGGCAACATCTGGTAATCCCTACGTGAGGCAACTTCTCGTAATCCCTCTATGAGGAAACATCTCGTAAGCCCTCCATGAGGCAATATCGAATCTGTAAGACCTCGAAGAGGCATGCTAAAAAACATAAGCCCTCCATGAGGCAATATCGAATTTGTAAGACCTCGAAGAGGCATGCTAAAAAACATAAGCTCTCCATGAGGAAACATCGAATTTGTAAGACCTTAGAAGGGCATAATCCCGATATTAAAGTCAAGGCTATATATTCAAACTTGTAAGACCCCTAAAAGGGCATACCTTCGATATAGACGCCGAGGATATCTCACTCGGGGACTGAAAGGATACGACCAAACATAAAGAATACGGTCATATCAAAAGGCTCCGGCCAAATTAACATGGCTCAGAGACGTCCAACCGCCGCCATAAAACTACTGGCCTTCAAATACTTCAAAATACTTCGAAAATGTCACGCCCAAAAACCGAGGGACGAGACCGGCACCTAACCGGGTGAACCCGGTCAAGTGGACCTAGATTGACTTTCCTACCCAGCGTTTCCCCTGTATACACAATGAACCATATTCCATATGAAATAACAACTTAGGATTTAAGCGTGGGTTTACAAACTTAAGTTGGTTTCTCTTTTAGCATTTCAACAATTGATTCCCAAAACATACACAATACATACATAACTTTCCAATACGGACCACGATTCCCAATACGTACAGTTACTACCCAAAATACATATATACGCCCACATCATTTCTACGGAGCCTCTACGAATACTAAGAGTTTATACAATACTTGCCGGCAACAAGGCCCCGGCTATACCTTACAATACATACAGACTCAAAAGAGATGTCATGAATTACACACGGCCCCGGGAGGAAGTGGGGCTCACCAGTACTGCTGAAAGATGAGGAGGAGGCACCACTAACGGCGAGATGAGCTACCTGCTATGGACCCACCTACATCCATAAAGTATGTAGCGCCCCCGGCAAAAGGGACGTTAGTACTGTGGAATAGTACTAGTATGTATGAACAAACTTCACTCAAAGTAAAATCAAGAGATGCACATATAGAAAGAAGTTAAAGGAACCAACACATAGTGCACAGTGATATAGAAACAAATACAATTGAGAGCCTCACAAATTCTTATTTCAACAAAATCACATTTCAGCTTTATTACATTCTGTTGCGGCGTGTAACCCGATCCCACCGTACAGTTTACACTCCACCCTTGTTACCTCTCCACCCTTATTACTTCGTGTTGCGATGTGCAACCCGATCCCGCAGCACAATTTACACTCCACCCTTGTTACCTCTCCACCCTTATTACTTCGTGTTGCGGAGTGCAACCCGATCCCACCAGACCATCACATTTCATGGCAAACAATAACAACCCACAATTCAATCACAGGGTTTCGTATCATTAAGAGTACAATTTCATAACACCCAACCAATCATGTGTTCATAATAGTCTTTATCATCCATTAATTCAACCATAAAGATGCTCATCAACAAGAATATAAATTCATTACAACCAACAATTCATGTGAAGTTAATCCACAATAAACCTTGCCAACAATGAGTCATATACGATATTTCCATCGTCATTTAGTTCAATTAGATCAATTCACAACTCCCCTTCATCACTTGTTACACTTATCACTTAGATACATTTACACATTTGAGTTCGTTACCATTCTTTCATACCAACATACTCAAGCATTTAATGAACCTTGCATATGATAGAGTAATCACATAGAAGTCACCTTTAACAATTTCAATTATCACGATAGTCGACTAAGAAAAATCAGATAATGAAATCTCACACCTCAACACAACCGGACAATCAATTCACAAATACTCAGCAAAAAAACTCATACCGAATGTTCGGACAGCAGCAAGGTGACTCTACGAAGATTAAAGTTAGCCATACATACCTCGAGCCGTCCCCTTTTTAATTTCAATCACAATTTACCGGATCGTCTAACACCGTCAATCTATTCCACAATGTGACATATTTCACTTAGAATTAGGAATCTTGTACTCAATTGAGCATTTTATCAAACACTATGTGACCCCTTACACTACTAACCCCCTTTTGAGAATGATTACCCAAACTTATTTTTCCCTTTACTAGATTACGTTGTTTAACTTACATGCATGCAAGATTTTACTTTTTATTTTCAAGAACCAACCTATGTGTGTTTTATTCTTGACAAAATATGAGAAATTTGGGAAATAGGGTGAAGACTTACCTCTTTGAGTGAAGAAGATGACAATAACTTGATAATTTCCGGGCTTGAGTGATTTTGGAAAAATCAAATTGAATGATGTTGAAACCTTATCTTTAAGAACTCTCTTCTTCTCTCTCTATTTTTGGTCAGAAAATCGTTGAAAATGAAGGGAATGGGTGTTTTATAAAACAAGGGGTCGGGTCTTAAATTTAGAAAATAGGAGTCCCGACACAGAGATGCCGTCAGGAATGCGATCGCATTCCTGCTATGCAGTTCGCATTCCTGTCGCATAGTTGGCCTTCAAATGGGCCAAATGGGAACCACACTGCCCAGGTATGCGACCACTATGCGGTTTGCATACCTGTTATTCGATTGCAAAGTGCGTCGCATAACCTCCCTCGCAAAAACCATGTGGTTAGAATGCAACAACTATGCGACCCGGATTCGTGAAATGCGATCGCATTCTAGGCCGCATAGCTGTCCTCAAAATGGACAGGAAATTGTCCAGGTATGCGACCACTATACGGTCCGCATACCTATTATGCGATCGCATAGTGCGTCGCATAACGCACAATTTCTGGAAAATTTAATCTTTCAAGTTCTGGGATACTTTTTTACTCAAAATAGGAATGTTTTAAGAATTTCTACAGTTATAACAGCACAGGGACCTATTCGGGCATTATTTTAGACATAGAAATTTTACGGGTCCTTACATCCTCCCGCACTTAAAATCATTCGTCCTCGAATGAGGATCGGGAAATCATTTGGTTTTGAAAACACAATATGCCAACCCCCAATTTTTTTTACTAACTCTGCTATTTTTTGAAAATTTCGCCAGAGTTCCTCTGCAATTAGGCCTATCTACCTATCAGAGAGCCCACAAAACACATGTTCCTAACCAATTCCACACATAACTATTTATTTCATGGCCTTGCACATAATTTGGCCACCTAGACAAGTCCCATATAATTCAATTACTTCAACATGCCATATACACTTCAATTAATCCTTACCAATCTAATCATTTGTAAAAGTCTCTTAAGATTTCACAGAATGCTCTCGGCGCACGATAAGCCAAGGGAGGCTAACGTGCACCTATGGAAAGGAAGCGAAGGTAAGTTACGACGACGACCGGAGAAGTTACGCTGGTAAATATGGTGACAACAACTCTTACTCCATTAAGATTTGGTAGCTTCTTACCAACTGGTTTTCAACCAATTGAAGAGGAGACTGAGATAGCTGAGAAAGAGGAAATGAGTAGAAATCAATGGAATAGTAATTCTGGGAAAAATGTGATTGAATCTCTGAAGAGCAAGGACCAGCTTCCTACGAGTCCAAAGCGTCTTCAATTCTCAGAAGCTGGGTCATCGAGAGTAGATCTAGATCTCGGAAATACAGAAAAGACTGAGGAAAGAATGGCACATGCAAAAGAGATACGAATGCAAAATAGGAGCTCACAAATGGGGATGAGGTTGGATTACGTACCACCAAACCATAGAGAAGGTAAATTGGTAATACAAATTGAAGAAGAAGATGTGAATGAACTAAAAAAGTATTGGGATAATGCTTTAATAGGGTATGTACTTGGGGATACACCGTATGAGAAATCGATGGTGAAATACATTGAAACAATCTGGGACTTTGTAGATAAGCCTCAAGTGCTATAGCATCAAGATGGATATTATGTGTTCAGATTTGGGAAAAGGGATGAAAAGGAAGATGTAGTGCAAGCAGGACCGTATACTTACCATAACAAACCACTGATATTGCAGAATTGAGAGAGATTTTCACTTTGATCCGACGTGTATTACAACTATTCCACTGTGGATTCAACTACCTAGTCTATCAGTTGGTTATTGGACTGCAGATGCTTTAAGTAAGGTGGCAAGTGCTGTGGGAGTGCCAATGTATACAGATAGATACACGGCTGACTTAGGGAAGATATCCTATGCAAGAGTACTCGTGAAAGTGGATATCACAAAACCTTTGGCGGAGACAGTTGAAATCATTACTCCTACATGTGTAAAACAGCAGGAAATAGTGTATGAATGGACGCCAAAATTTTGTCCTGAGTGCTTGCATTTTGGACATGAACTTATTGAACGCTGGAAGCTGAATAAAAAGGAGGAGAATGAAGAATTTCAGCTGCCTAGAAGAAGAAATAGAGGAAGAAGAAAGAGAATCATTCAAGAGTGGAAACCAAAGGAATAACAAGCACAATAGTAGAAGAGTGAAGTATCAAATGAGGTGTAGGGACCTATAGAGAATGATCATAGAGTACATCACAATGGTGGGTAAAATGATAATGAGTACAGGGGAATATGAAGAACAGAATCAACCAAATAGATTTGCAGTGCTGGTCCAAACAGTAGAACAGGGGAGAGGAATGGATCAAGAGAGGGTACAACAACCACCATGATTATAAGTACATGGAACATAAGAGGGCTTAATAATCCCTACAAGCAAAAAGAGTTGAAAATCTTTTTGCAAAAGAATAAGATTGATATCCTAGGATGTATGGAAACTAGAGTTAAAGAAAAAAAGTCAAAAAAATACTGTATAGAATAACAAAGAATTGGGGCTACAGATGCAATTATGAGAAGGCTAAAAATGGTAAAATATGGTTGATTTGGAAACAAAACCTATCAGTGGATGTGATGCAAGTCAATGAGCAATGTATCCACTATAAGGTAACTGATGCAACAAATGGGAACCAGATAATGTTATCAGTGGTGTATGCTAGGAACAAAGCTCAGGAGAGAAAAAGTTTGTGGAAGGAACTGGAAAGAATGAGGGGATTGATTCAAATTCCATGGATAATAAGTGGGGACTTCAATAATGTTCTGTGTTCAGATGATAGACTGGGCAACCAGTTACTATGAATGAGATAAAGGAGTTTAAAGAATGCATTGATGCATTACAACTAACTCCTGTGAAGACAAAAGGTTGTTTTTACACTTGGTGTAACAAGCAACAAGCAGCTGACAGAGTATACAGTAGAATAAAGTGGGTGCTTGGAAACTTTGAATGGATCAGAGAGTATGGACATGTGGAAGCTGATTGTTTGGAACCTGGAGTATCAGATCATTCCCCTATAGTGATCCAGATATGGAAAAGGAAGAATATCTACAACAGACCATTTAAAATGTATATGGTGACAATGGAGCACATCTAATTCAAACCTATGGTAGAGAATGTATGGAAGCAGAGGAAAAACTGTGATCCTATGGACAGAATATGGAGAAAATTACAGGATTTGAAGTTGAAATCAAAAGGATTGAATAAGGAGATGATGAACTATGAGAGAAGATTAAATCAAGTAAGAAAGAGGCTAGAATATATACAAAAGAGCTTGAAGATCAGTCCATTAAACCAAGACTTGATCGAGGAAGAAAAAATGGCAATGCAGGAACTAGAGAAATGGAGCACAATTGAGGAAAGAATCCTGAGACAGAGGTCGAGAGTGAATTGGATAGACTTTGGAGATTCAAATTCAAAGTATTTCTATGCTCAGTTGAAGATGAGAACTAGCAGAAACTCAATATCTTCTGTATACAATGCAGGGGGAATTAGAGTCACAGAACCACAAGAAGTAGAAAAGGAATTTGTTACATTCTTTAAACAACTCATGGGGAAAGACGTCTTAAGCCTTATCCAAATGCAAATATTATCAAGGAAGGAGTATGCCTATCAAGGGAACAACAATTGGAGTTAATAAAGGAAGTAACACATGAGGAGATAGATGAAGCAATTAAGGATATGCCATATGACAAAGCTTAAGGAGTAGATGGATTTCCAGTTGAATATTTTAAATTGCACTGGCAGGAAGTCAAGCAAGATGTATATGAGGCAGTGAGATACTTTTTCAAGACAAGTAAGATGCATAAAGCTTGGAACTGTACTGCTATAACATTGATTCCTAAAGGACCAGCTCCTACGACAGTGAAAGACTATAGGCCAATAGCTTGTTGTACTACTGTGTACAAAATTATTGCAAAACTACTGACCAGAAGGATAAAGAAGGTAATTAATAGTATCATTGGGAAAGCACAATCAGCATTAATAGAGGGGAGAAGCATATTGGATAATGTGTTGATCAGTCATGAACTCTTCAATGGGTATAACATGAAGGGAGTATCACCAAGGTGCATCCTCAAAGATGACCTCAAGAAAGCATATGATTCAATTGACTGGCAGTTTTTAAAGCAGATGCTTACAGAGCTTGGGTTTCCTCAGAAATGCATTGGATGGATTACGAAATGTGTGACAACAGTGTCATACTCATTGACACTTAATGGAGGGATCAATAAACCTTTCCCTGCTAGGAGAGGTATTAGGCAAGGGGACCCTATGTCTCCTTACCTATTTGTGATTGCAATGGAATACCTGCAGAAGGAGATGAACACTTTGAAAATGCAGAAGGAGTTCAAGTATCATCCTAAATGCAAGAAGCTGGGAGTAACACATATATGTTTTGCTGACGATTTGTTAATGTTTTGCAGGGGTGACAAACAATCTATTAGTGTATTGCAGAATGTTTTTGACAAATTCTCAAAGACAACAGGCTTGCAAGCAAGTGCAGTGAAAAGCTCAATATATATGGCTGGGGTAAATCAGAAAATTCAAGAAGAGATCACTTAGCTTACTGGATATGTAAAGGGCAATCTGCCCTTTAAATATTTGTGAGTTCCATTATCGACTGAGAAGCTGAACACAAACCAATGTATACCCTTGGTTGAGAAGATCACAGATAGAATAAGGTGCTGGTCAGCCAGGATGTTGTCATATGCTGGAAGAGTGCAGCTGATAAAGTCAGTTCTATTTGGTGTGCAAACATATTGGGCCCAAATATTCTTACTGCCAAAGAAGATCATGAAGATGGTTGAGACTATTTGCAGGACATTTCTGTGGACTGGATCAACTGAAGGCTCTAGGAAAGCTCTAATAGCATGGGACAGCATATGTCAACCTAAAGTAGCAGGGGGATTAAATGTGATCAACATGAAGACATGGAACAAAGTTGCAGTGATGAAACACTTATGGGCATTGACTATGAAGAAGGATGCATTGTGGATTAGATGGGATCATACATACTACATAAAGAATAGAAGAATTGAAGACATTAATACACCCAAAACTGCAGCATGGGTGGTGAGGAAGATAATTGAAATGAAAGAAGATGTACTGAAGATGAGGACAAATCACAATGACATTGCAACAATTCTGAAAGAGTTTGAGAGACAAGGCAGATTCCAGATAAAAAAGGCATATGTGCAGCTACAACCTCAATTCAGTAAAGTGGACTGGAAAGCATACACATGCACTCACAATTTCATCCAAGGTTTAAGTTTCATTTATAGTTATCTATCAATAAGAGGTTAGCAACTGTAGATAGGCTCGAAAAATTTGGCATACAAGTGCAAGTAGAATGTGCTTTCTGTGGACAATATGAAGAAACTTTTGAACATTTGTTTTTTAATTGTCAATATACAAAGACACTGTGGGAAAAAATGCTGAAATGGCTAGGACATATAAGGCAAATACAAGGCTGGATGCAAGAAGTGAGCTGAATCAATAGTATGGCAAAGAAGAAGGACTGTGTAGCAGAGATGACCACGACAGTATTTGCAATGGTTGTGTACTGCATATGGCGCGAAAGGAATATGCTCAGATTTGGCAAAGGGAAATATGATGCTGACAGATTATGCAAGCAAATTGCAATGCATATATATATACAGGGAAGGGAGAAGATCGAATGGAGTCAAGGATTGGCAAATGTAAATAACATGCCTTAGTATATACTAGAATGCTAATTAGTATAGATATACATGTATTGATATGAGAGATTAACGGTCAGCGTTAATCTAGTTTTGTAATGTCTTTTTTATGGAATAAAAGTAAATTATCGTCAAAAAAAAATCCTTACCAATCTACACTTCAATTAATCATTACCAATCTACACTTTAATTAATCATTTAACCATCACATGAGTTTCACATAATTTCATTTACTCCACGGGTTTGCAAATTACTCAAATAGTCATAACATACACAATTATGGCACAACTTGAGAAGTTACAATAGTAGAGGAATTAGGGGAAAATGGGGTGCTTTTTCACAAAATGAACATAACATATAATTGCTTAGAGATGACAATTCACACGATCACTACTAGACTTATTCAAACAAATGGGGATATTTTTCTCTCATTTCATTTTCCGCTTCCCACATGACTTCCTCAACTTGCTGACTTTGCCACAACACTTTAACTGAAGCAATTTCCTTATTCCTCAATCTACGGACTTTCCTATCAAGAGTAACAACCAGAACCTCTTCATACGATAATTCTTCATTAACCTCAATAGTCTCAACTGGCACGATAGCTGATGGATCTCTAACCACTTTCTTCAACATAGACACATGGAACACCGGGTGCACTAATGACATTTCAGGGGGAAATTCCAGCCTATAAGCCACATGTCCTATCCTTTGAGCAATCCGATACGACCCGACATACCTAGGGCTCAATTTTCCTTTCTTCCCAAACCGCATTACTCCCTTCATGTGAGACATCTTCAAGAATACCCAATCATCTACTTGAAATTCCAAATCTCTACGACGAACGTCGGCATAGGATTTCTGACGACTCTGATCAATTTTTATCCTCTCCTGAATGACTTTAACTTTTTCCGTAGCTTGGTGCACAAGATCCGGTCCTAGTAGTTTTGCCTCGCCAACCTCGAACCATCCAATCGGAGACCTACACCTCCTTCCGTACAATTCCTCAAATGGGCCATCTAAATACTAGCATGTAAACTGTTATTATAAGCAAATTCTATAAGCGGCAAGTGTTCATCCCAGCTACCCTTGGAATCTAATACACAAGCCCGCAACATATCTTCAAGCGTCTGAATAGTCCGCTCTGCCTGCCCATCAGTTTGTGGATGGAACGTTGTGCTGAGATTTACCTGAGTACCCAAACCTTGCTGAAATTTTTTTCCAAGAGTTAGCTGTGAACTGGGCCCCTCGATCCGAGATAATAGAAACTGGAGTGCCGTGGAGCCTGACTATTTCTTTGATATACAACTGAGCGTACTGTTCGGCAGTATCGGTGGACTTGACTAGCAAGAAATACGCCGATTCCGTGAGTCGATCCACTGTCACCCAAATCGAGTCGAACCTACGTGGAGTGCGAGGTAACCCCACCACAAAGTCCATATTGATCATCTCCCATTTCCACATTGGTATTTCCATAACTGCATCAATCCACCGGGCCTCTGATGCTCGGCCTTCACTTGCTGACAAGTCGGACACCTAGCCACAAAGTCTGCCACACTCCTCTTCATACCATTCCACCAATAAATCTCTTTGAGATCATGATACATCTTCGTAGAACCTGGGTGTACTGAATACATGGAGTTGTGAGCCTCTGCCATCATCCTTTCCCGGAGATTATCCACATCCGGAACACATAGCCTCTCTTGACACCGCACGACACCGTCATCATTGCCGATCGAGAATGTTGAAGTCTTGTGATTCAAAATTTCTTCCCTCAATTGTGCCAAAGTCAGAACCCTGAATTGCTTTCCCTTGACTTCTGCTACAAGCGAAGATTCTGCTCCATTACGCACCACGACATCCCCTTCGTCTGAGGTTGAAAGACAGACCCCCAGACTAGCCAACTGATAAACTTCCCGAGCCAAAAGCCTCTGACCGGCTTCCAAATGTGCCAAGCTACCCATGGATTCCCGACTAAGAGCATCGGCTACCACATTCGCCTTCCTGGATGGTACAAAATATTCATATCATAGTCCTTGAGCAACTCTAACCCCCTCCGCCGCCTTAAGTTCAACTCCTTCTGCTTGAATAAATACTGAAGACTCTTGTGGTCTGTGAACACGTCCACATGGACCCCATAAAGATAACGCCGCCGGATTTTTAATGCAAACACAACCGCCGTGAGCTCCAAATCATGCGTCGAATAATTTTTCTCGTGATTCTTGAGCTGCCTTGAAGCATACGCTATAACTTTACCACATTGCATCAACACACACACCAAACCAACCCTCGACGCATCACAATAAACCATAAATCCCTCTGAACCTTATGGCAAGGTCAACACTGGTGCCGAAGTCAATCTCGACTTTAATTCCTGAAAACTCTTTTCACATGCATCGGACCACTGAAACTTAATTGCTTTCTGCGTCATCTTAGTCAATGGGGAGGCGAGAGTAGATAATCCCTCCACGAACCTCCGATAATACCCAGCTAGACCCAAGAAATTCCGAACCTCTGTCGGGGTCGTTGGCCTAGGCCACTCCTTTACCGCTGCAATATTTTGGGGATCAACCCGAATCCCCTCCCTGGAAACAACATGGCCCAAAAAGATGACTTATTCTAGCCAAAGCTCACATTTTGAAAACTTTGCATACGATTGGTTCTGATGAAGAGTCTGTAGAACTGCCCTGAGGTGATTAGCATGATCCTCCTGACTCTGCGAGTAAACAAGAATATCGTCAATGAAGACATCACAAAGGAGTCAAGAAACGGTTTGAAAACCCGATTCCACAAAAGCTGCTGGGGCGTTGGTTAGCCCAAAAGACATTACCAGAAATTCAAAGTACCCATAACGAGTCCTGAAGACAGTCTTAGGAATATCCTGTTCCCTGATCTTTAACTGGTGATACCCGGACCGTAAATCAATCTTTGGGAAGAACTTAGCACCTTGTAACTGGTCGAACAAATAATCTATCCGAGGCAATGGATACTTATTCTTGATGGTGACCTTGTTGAGCTGCCGATAATCAGTATACATCCGAAGCGATCCGTCTTTCTTTCTGACAAAAAGAACCGGTGCGCCTCAAGGAGACACACTCAAATCATAAAACCGGCTGGGTCCCCCTTGACCCCGCGCTCTACCCCTAGCTGCTCCGCGCCCTGCTGGTGCTGGAGGGCGTGCTGAGGATGTAACGACTGATGAACTGGAGGGCTGAGCAACACCCCTACCTCTGCCCTGACTGGGCGCCGACAATCTCGCTGAACATGGCCCCTCACTCCGCATCTATAGCATACCGGAATATCCAAGTAACAAGGCTCAGTATGAAATCTCCCACACTTAGGGCATATGACCCTCCCCTGCTGCTGGAACCTCCCACCTGAACGACCCGACTGATGGAACCTCCTGCTATCTGAACCGGTTCCAAAATGACCTCCCTACTGATAATTGTGCCCTAATGGCGGCGCATTGGCTGAGGACTGAGTATATGACTGAGATGGACCTGATGATCCTCTCCCAAGGGTTGATCTCACACCTCCAACTGAGCTTCCAGGGTTGCCTGCTGACATGGCCCTACTACTGCTCTCTCTCTCCATCCTTATTTTCAATTTTCGAGCCTCTGTAGCCTGGGCGAATCCCACTATCTTCCCATAATTCATATGCGAATGCAAGGCAGCTGTAGCAGCTTCATTAACAACCAAGGGACCAAGGCCCTGGACAAACCGTCGAACTCTGGCCTCCATAGTCGGCATCATGTGAACAACATATTTGGACAAGCGCACAAACTCCATATAATACTACCACATACTCATGTTTCCCTGCTTAAGGACCTCTAACTCCGCAGCACGGGCCGCCATAGTCTCGGCAGGCAAGAAATGATCCATGAAGGCATCAACAAACTTATCCCACTTTGCCGGAGGGCTCCCCTCTCCACGGGAACTCTCCCACATTTCAAACCATGAATATGCCGCTCCCTTCAAACAATAGGAAGCCAACTCAACCCCCTCTGTCTCAGTAGCCCTCATAACTCAGAGGGTCTTGTACATCTCATCAATAAACTCCTGAGGGTCGGCCTCTGGGTCGGTGCCTGTGAACTCTGGAGGGGCTAACCGTAGAAACTGGTTGACCCTGGAACATGAAGAATCCCCTTGCTCGCTAGAGGGTGCAGGTGCAGCATGTGATCTTTGGGCCTGTGAGGCCACTAACTGGGTCAACATCTGAATAGCTCCCCTGAGGTCCCCATCAGAAATACCGGGATCGGAAGCTGGGACTGAAGAAGGATCAGGAACATCAACGGCAGGGACTGCCCTCTGTTGGAGTAGGAACAAGAATATCCTGGCTTGGGATGGAAGAGTCAGCCAGATTCAGGGTCGGGGAATCATTCTCACCCGCACCATGAAATAAAGAATTCACGGCCACTCCTGGGGTGGCATTGGCTTCTAAGCCGAGTTGAGCTCTCTTCTTGGGTGCCATTTACGGAAAATCAGAACAATGCACGAGTTAGGGATAGACAACCTCACCTCCCACCACATCGCACGATATATAATAGAAATAAAAGGGTACTTTCCTAAATGTCCATGCATCCCCCTAATTATAGATGTGGTCGATAACACACCGATAAAAAGGGCTCTACTAGACACGGCTCCGAGACATCCTAGGACACTTTTAAAACCTTAGGCTCTGATGACAAGTTTGTCACGCCCCAAAACCGAGGGACGAGACCGGCACCTAACCGGGTGAACCTGGTCAAGCGGACTTGGATTTCCTTTCCTACCCAACGCGTTTCTCCCGTATACATAATGCACCATATTCCATATGAAATAACAACTTAGGATTTAAGCGTGGGTTTACAAGCTTAAGTTCCTTTCTCTTTTAGCATTTCAACAATTGATTCCCAAAACATACACAATACATACATAACTTTCCAATACGGACCACGATTCTGAATACGTACAGTTACTACCCAAAATACATATACGCCCACATCATGTCTACGGAGCCTCTACGAATACTAGGAGTTTATACAATACTTGTCGGCAACAAGGCCCTGGCTATACCTTACAATACATAACAGACTCAAAAGAGATGGCATGTATTACACATGACCTCGGGAGGAAGTGAGGCTCACCAGTACTGCTGAAAAATGAGGAGGAGGCACCACTAACGGCGAGCTGAGCTACCTGCTATGGATCCACCTACATCCATATAAAAGATGTAGTGCCCTCAGCAAAAGGGACGTTAGTACTGTGGAATAGTACTAGTATGTATGAACGAAATTTACTCAAAGTAAAATCAAGAGATACACAGATAGAAAGCAGTTAAAGGAACCAACACATAGTGCACAGTTATACAGAAACAAATACAATTGAGAGCCTCACAAATTCTTATTTCAACACAACCACATTTCAGCTTTATTACATTCTGTTGCGGCGTGCAACCCGATCCCACCATACAGTTTACAGTCCACCCTTGTTACCTCTCCACCCTTATTACTTCGTGTTGCGGCGTGCAACCCGATCCCACCGCACAATTTGCACTCCACCCTTATTACTTTGTGTTGCGGCGTGCAACTCGATCCCACCGGACCATCACATTTCATGGCAAACAATAACAGCCCACAATTCAATCATAGGGTTTCATATCATTAAGAGTACAATTTCATAACACCCAACCAATAATGTATTCATAATAGTCTTTATCATCCATTAATTCAACCACAAAGGTTCTCATTAACAAGAATATAAATTCGTTACAACCAACAATCCATGTGAAGTCATATACAATATTTCCATGGTCATTTAGTTCAATTAGATGAATTCACAACTCCCTTTCATCACTTGTGACACAGATCTTATCACTTAGATACATTTACACATTTGAGTTTGTTACCATTCTTTCATACCAACATACTCAAGCATTTAACGAACCTTGCACATGATAGAGTAATCACATAGAAGTCACCTTTCACAATTTCAATTATCACGATAGTCGACAAAGAAAAATCAGAGAATGAAATCTCACACCTCAACATAACCGGACAATCAATTCATATATACTCAGCAAGAAACTCATACCGAATGTTCGAACACCAACAAGGTGACTCTACGAAGATTAAAGTTAGCTATACATACCTCGAGCCGTCCCCTTTTTAATTTCTATCTCAATTCACCGGACCATCTAGCACCGTCAATCTATTCCACAATGTGACATATTTCACTTAGAATTAGGAATCTTGTACTCAATTGAGCATTTTATCAAACACTATGTGACCCCTTAGACTACTAACCCCCTTTTGAGAATGATTACCCAAACTTGTTTTTCCCTTTACCTGATTACAGGGTTTAACTCACATGCATGCAAGATTTTACTTTTTATTTTCAAGAACCAACCTATGTGTGTTTTATTCTTGCACAAAATCTGAGAAATTGGGGAAATAGGGTGAAGACTTACCTATTTGAGTGAAGAAGATGACAATAACTTGATAATTCTGGGCTTGAGTATTTTGGAAAAATTAAATTGAATGATGTTGAAACCTTCTCTCTCAAGAACTCTTTTCTTCTCTCTCTATTTTATGTCAGAAAATCGTTAAAAATGAAGGGAAGGGGTGCTTATAAAACATGGGGTCGTGTCTTAAATTTAGAAAATAGGAGCCCCGACACAGAGATGCGGTCAGGAATGCGATCGCATTCCTGCTATGCGGTTCGCATTCCTGTTGCATAGTTGGCCTTCAAATGGGCCAAAATGGGAACCACACTACCCAGGTATGCGACCACTATGCAGTCCGCATACCTGTTATGCAATCGCAAACTGCGTCGCATAACCTCCCTCGCAAAAACCATGGCGCAAGAATGCGACAACTATGCGGCCCGCATTCGTGAAATGCGATCGCATTCTAGGCCGCATAGCTGTCCTCAAAATGGACAGGAAACTGTCCAGCAATTTCTGGAAAATTTAATCTTTCAAGTTTTGGGATACTTTTTACTCAAAATAGGACCGTTTTAAGAATTTCTACAGTTATAACAGCACTGGGACCTATTCGGGCATTATTTTAGACAGAGAAATTTTACGAGTCTTTACAGAAAAGAACGGGTTAATAAGGCTACCTTCGGCATAAGAAAAAGAACTTCGATCATATCAGCTCCAAACAACGAAAGGGCTTCGAAACAATCAGCCTTCAAGAAAAAGGCTTCGAAAATTCAGCCTTCGAGCGAACCTCCCGAAATGCTCATTTTTCGTCACATATCGACTCAGAATCAAGGTTCTGACGAGCCGTCGGAGAGTCAGACGAACACAAAAACTTCAAAAAAGTCTCTAACAAGGGAAAGCTATAGCCACATTAGAGGTCGCATCGACCCAATGCGTTTGACCCCAAGGGCCAGCCTAAAGGGCCTCGAGGCCGATTCAAAAACCTAAGGGTCGGTGAGCTCAGGTTAAAACGTGACTCGGGGGCTGAGCCCCAAATGGTCAACTATCGACCATTACTGATTACTCATCAAGAGAAAAAACCTAAGGGTTTATTTTAAAGTACACACTTTCGGACCAATTATCAACAAGCATCACAGTCTATTCCAAAAAAGCAAAGGAAAGACAAGAAATGACAAAGAACAAAGGCCTTTATATATATAGTGAAGGTTCACGAAGGTGTATTTAAAAGGATCGTGCCTGGAGCCCTTACACAAAAAAGAGAACGAATAAAAACCTAATCTACCACCGGGGTTGTGCCTCCAACAACTCCCTCGGAGGTTGTGCATCCAACGACTCCCTCGGAGGTTGTGCCTTCAATGGCTCGACCCTCGGCCCCCGGATCTTCAAATGCCTCCTCTCCCTCGGGGATTTCGCCTTCGTCTTCATCATCTTCTGAGCCACTACTCGAGTCACCATCGGAAGTAAGCAGGACCGCTGACTCCTCTTCTAAGGTCTTCACCCTCTCGATCTCATCAGACAGATTGATGCCCCCTACATGTATATCCTCGAGAGCCTGCCTCCAAGACTTTAATTGGGCATGACCCAGGGCTAGGTTCATTTTTAGCTCGGGGACTAATCATAAGACCTTGATGAGGCAAAATCAAGCTTAAAAGACCTCAACGGCAAACATCAAAAGTCAAACCACAAAAGCAAAGACAAAGGCAAAATGAAAGTTTATGCAAAAGCAAGACGAATGATCTCTTTATATAAATGGTGGTACAAAGGTACATTTACAACACTCCCACAGGGAGCCCTTTACCGAAAGAAAACCTAGTATGTCGCGATCACCGGGGACTTTGCCTTCACCAACCCCCTCGGGACTAGCGTCCTCGCCAGCTCCTTCCCCTTCGTCTTTAGCATCAACTTCATTGTCGGTAGAAAGGAGGAACTTAGCACTAATGTCGTCCTCCTTAGCCTGCTCTATCTCCTCTGAGAGATCAGAGCCCTTATCATGAATCTCCTCGAGGGTTTCCCTCCGGGATCCGCATCGAGCATACTCGGGGTATCATGGAAATTTTTTAGTTCTTTTTGGAGGGACCCTCGGGGTACGTATAAAAGCTTAGGCCCATAAAATACGAGGTATCTGTTCTCTGATGAACAAATATTGATAGAACGTGTTCACGAATTCCTAATATTTACATTTAAAAATTGTTAGGTTTCAGATCCACCTAAGCGGATAAGAGTTTGTAACTTCGCCCCTAAGCTTATCTTGTGTAATGGAAAAAATTAAATTTTTTTTTTCTTATTAGCTTTTGTAAAATGTAATAACGATTTGAATTGGTCTTCTATGGATATGTGCGTAAATTTTAGAGCAATTTTCTGAAATGAATATTGTTTAGTGGCTATTAACTTGCTAGAGCTACCATTTACTTAATTATTTTCTATAGCTATATTTTCACTTTGTGTACGGCCAAAATCAGGGTGTCCGATTTTGGGACCGTTATTGCATCCCATGACTGACCTCGAGGATCCCGAAGCGGAATTCATTGGTCGATCCCGAGGCGTATCCCTCGACGAAGCATATCGAAGGCTCATTATGCTAGACCCCGGCGTAGTATAAATCAGTGACCATCGTGGAAAGCCGGGAAATTTCCAAGGGCACGTGGCTAGAGCTGACCAAGTTTGCAAGAATGGTACAAGTCCGTACCAAGCCATTAAATGGTTGTACCAGCTGTATTTCTTTGTAATAATTACACATATACTATGTTGGGATTCCCCCTCGTATATAAAGGGGATACTTGTCATTTTTTGGGACACATGAATATTGAATACAACAAAAACATTCTTTAGCTTCTTAACATACTCAACATTTGTTCTACGGATTTATTGCCTTTCATTTATCGTGTTCATTAATTGTTCTTCATTTATTGCTCATTATTGATCATAAAGGGTTATCCTCGAGGCCCTCCATACTATTATTCCTCTATCGATCGTCCTCTGTTAGGCATTATAGCTCGACGCCGAGGCCCTGCTTCGGCCAGCTCGAGATCCTGTTTTGTAACAACTTGGTTTGCATATCACTATTTTTCTTTACTCTTTCCTCATTCTCCTAGCTCACACTTGGTATCTATTGCCTAACAACTAGTATAAAAATAACATATTTTTAGAACCACAAAATCAAATATAATTGTCATTAGCATTTTAAAGGTAAACACACTTGTTATAGAGTAGCAAAATTCGGCGGAAAACAAGAAAATCCAGCTAAACATAGACTGTATTCATATGTATTCGCGAGCTGTATTCGTGAACACAGTAACAGAAATCTGCGAAAAAAGGTCTTCAGCTGTTTAAAAATGGTAAATGAATTAATTAAAGCGATAGACTCCTAATATAACTAAACAAACTCAATTATAACACGCATAATTTATGTTTTCAGTTATAGAAAAGATTCTCAGCCAAAAAACACCCCAAAAACAAAGCAATCTTCAGAGACTCAATCCATCCTTTCTTTTTTTAGTGGAGGTAAAATTTCCTAAATTTTATTGCCAATTTGTGCTGAACCAACTGCTTTTTTTTTTCTTTTGACAGGAAAGATATTTATTTCATTAGACTAAAACATTAGTAGTTACACAAGTAGATATGATCCTAGGGTCATGTCCTAATAGTAATCCATGCATAGCATGCTGATTACCTAGAGTAGCAAGATTATTACAACACAAAGAGGAAATTATTTTTTCAGCAACTTTACCACCTTGTCTTCCAGCATCCTGGCCGGAACAAAGGGTGGTGGGAACAACCAAAAGACTACATTATTTAATACTGGACTAGTTGACGCACGCTTTGCTAGGAAGTGGGCAACTTCATTCCCCTGCCTGAAGATAGTGATGCATTTTCACCATGCCCATTTGAGCCAGAAGCAACCTGCATGAGTGAATTAAAGAGTCGTAAGCTTTGCATCCTTCTTTTGTGAAGGAGATTACCTGTGTTGCGTCAGTTTCAACCTCCAATGGAAATAGCTTCCTGTTGTTTGCTATACAAAGTTCTTGGTAAAGTGCCATCAACTCTGCGTGAAATGGGACTTTCGGCATAATTTTTGATGCAAACCCTAATAACCCGTCCCTATTCTGATTCCTAATTAACCTAACTACCTTTACTTTAACTAAATATAAACCTCAGATGCAAGAGTTCTTCAATTGGATAAGACACATACTAGTCTATCTTCTCGTAGTCAGTATTAATTTTTATATAGGCATAATTCTTATATTTTTACCTAAAACTCAATTGTCAATTTCTAATAAATTCCATATATTTATGCAAGTTGGTGCAAATCCCCCTGATTACATGATATACAATACGTCTCCTACAATTAACCTCTCCTCCGACATTTTCTGTCTGTTAGCTAATTAAAGCCTTTTTCAACTTCAACTTTCACTACAGACTGCCAAAAATTATTAAAAAAAAGAAGAAAGAATAGGAAGGAAACTGAAATCTACATGTGAACATAGGTTTATACTTTTTTTTTTCTTTTCAAAAAAGAGGTTTACCCCTGTATTGGGTTATAGAAAAGATAAAGTTACTTAAATAACCGTAAAGAGCTTTGGATCAATTATTTTGGTTTTATTAAAGCTACTCTATGTTTAGAATTTTGACACATGAAAGTCTCAAAATAAAAATTACGATGCCAGTAAAAGTGTTTTAATCCGTCTAGCATTGCTCCATACTACGAAATTGCGTGTATTAATAGGAGGAAAAAAAAATACTTACTCTTTATCAGTGGTGGACCCAGAATCTTGTGCAAGCGGGTTCAATCTTAGAAGTATATAACTTTAGTCGTAAAATAGTAGTTGTCAAGTGGGTTCAAATAAATATTAATACAAAATTTACACAGCTTTAATCCTAATTTATACATATACACAATATTATTTTTTTGATGAAGTGGGTTCAGTTGAACCCGCTAGCCACCATTTGGGTCCGCCACTGCTCTTTATCCATATTAATTTAACTCTTGGTAAGAGAATAATAATGGCAATAATGCATATTAATTAATTATGATTAAGTTGTAAAATTTTAGTGAACAAATGTCATGCATTTTTTGATTTAGTGATATTTTCTAGTGCATGTAAATTTTTTTTTTCCTCAAGGAAGTGTGTATCTGGAATTCTCAAAATAGATGGAGCTTCCATATAATCTCGAAAATTTCTCAGACATCTTAAAGTCCTTATTAAAAAACTGCCAATTTCTTTTTTATTTTTATTTTTATTATTCTATATCTAAAGATGGAGTACGGACACAATCCTATTTCAATATTTTCTTCCTTTGAACGGAAACGATATTATGTCAATAGTTACGATAATTGCTGAATTAGATTCTGAGTGTGAATGGTATAATGAAAAATATTTTTTGTAGAAAATATTTTCTTGGAAAATAAGTGATAGTCTTTTAGTATGTAAATTAAGAAAAATGACTGTTGTGAACCAAGCTTACTCCATAAGGGCTTATGGGCTAGAAGTGGTTAATGAGGCTAAGTCAATTAGAGTTATTGGTAAAAATTGCGCGGGGCACTCTATTTGGTCGCCCCCATTTAACCTATACCCGTTTTTTTAAAAACTTTTAATTTGTACCCACTTTTTAAATAACTTCAACGCCCTTTTTCTTGCTGAGCTAAAGTTCACCAGTTAAGCTGAAGAACTTCAGCATACGAGGCTGAAGTTCTCCGGTTACAAAGACAAAACTTCAGCTCTAGAGCTGAAGTTTTCCCAGTTACAAACTTCAGCTCCTAGAGCTGAAGTTCCCCAGTTAAAATAATGCAATGGAACGTCATCAACCTTCGTGCTTTACACTCTTCCTCACAATCAAAGATCAATAACGGATAGATAGGAATATGAAATAAAATCAGTATCAATATCAACCTCAACCTTGAGTCAATATTTAACAATTACTAATTCTCAGTAAAACAGGATAGGAGTTATCCAACATCACAAATAGCTAAACCAAGCATGAACAATATTGTTAAAGACTACAACAGTTACAAGAACATGACTCACTCGCATGATATGACTCGACAACAACACATAGGTGCTCGTCACCTCACCTATACATTGTACTCAACAACCAAACACGTAGCAAATACTCAATTAATACCTAATCCCTCAAGCCAAAGTTAGACACGACACTTACCTCGCTCCAAATGCCAAATCAAAGCTCAACCATCACTTTTCCTCTAGATTCCACCTCCAATCCACCTGCACTACAATAAAATCATGTATTACATGGGTATTTTGTTGGGGATTATATAAGAAAATCCGTAGGAAACTTAGTTTCCTACGAATTTTCATTCCAAAAAAAATTTCGATGGAAAAACCTTCGTAGGTAATTATTACTTGGGGATTTTGAACCCGCATGAAAACTACGGTAAAAAATTAATGAAACTTAGGAGTTTTTTGCGGAGTTTCTTAGGGAAATAGCTGCAAGTACATCCCCATGAAAATTCCCAAGCGCATGTGTCGATATTTTTTGCAAAATTTAATGCTTGTTATGAAACAATAAAGAACAAGAACAATATTGCAGAGAAAGAGAGAGAGAAAATTCTTATTGAATTTTGGGATGATCTACAATGGGCTAAGACCCCTCTATTTATAGGGGAAAAATGACTTAGCCACAATGTAGAACTCTTTAAAAGATAGACATTCACTCTAAATAGAGTTCTATTTATAACACTCCCCCTT